>BTHU01000005.1:25634079-25939079 GCA_036184795.1 Tokudaia tokunoshimensis | reverse complement strand
TCAACGGAGGTGACCTTAGCTGTCACTCACAGCATTGGAGATATGGAACCTCAACTGGCTACCTCTTTTAGCCAGACAGAACCCTATTGGAGTGATAGGGACACCAACCCACCTACAAGACTTTCAATCTAAAACTTATCCTGTCTACAAGAAATGCAGGGAAGGGTAATAGAGCAGAGACCAAGGGAATGACCAATCAATAAATGTCCCAACTTGAGACTCATCTCATTCACAAGCACCAATCCTTGACACTATTTATGAAACTCAGTTATGCTTGCAGAAAAGTGTTTAGCATAACTGTCCTCTGAGATGCTCAACCAAAGAGCTGACTCAGACAGATGCAGGCAGCCACAGTCAAACAGTGGATGGGCCTTGGGGACTCTTATGGAAGAAAAGTTTTGAAGTGGATAGTAACTCTACAGAAAGAACAGTACATTCAAATCATTTAGACCCTTGGATGTCTGAGAAACTCAACCACAAAAAAATAACATGTACAGGCTTGACTTATGCAGTATATGTGCAGTCTGGTCTTCATGTTAGTCTCAAATAAATGGAGTGAGGGCTATCCCAAAAGCTATTGTCTGTACATGCACTTTGTTCTTCTACCTGGGCTGCCATGTCTGGCCTCAGTGGGATAGGATGCACCTAGCCTATCAGAGACATGATATTCCAGTGTGGTGGTATAACAACTGACCCCCAACTCATTCAGAAGATAAAGGTACGGCAGATGGGGTGAAAATTTTGGGAGTGGGCAACTGGGAATGGTGCAGTGTGCAGGATGTAAAGTGAATAAGTAAATATTTATATGTGTGAATATGTAGATATATGTAGAGAGTCATATCGAAGTGCCATATAGCCTGATAGCCATTATTGAGCTGCCTGCATTTTTCACCCGCTCCACGGCATTCCAAGCTGAGGAGTTCCAGCTATACCTCCCCCCACCTGGCGGAGCTGGCAGAGTTCCGGGAACAAGCCTTTTGTCACACCTCAGCCTCCACAGAGCAACGGACCCTATGAGGTCAACTTCCTCAACGAACCGTGGCGCCAAGAGCCTGCTGAGAAGCGCTGAAAAGACTCTGCAACCCTGGGAGGGAGGGTCACACTCACAGTGCATATATTGTTGCTTTTGTCCCCCAAGTAAAGAGAGATTTTGTACAGCCATGCACTAATATCTCTATGTGTTCTTTTTCTCTCAACCCACGTCATTTCTCTCCACAGCTCTTCGTCCACAGAAAACCTGCTCATGTGCAATTCCCGGGAAGCTTCACATGTATATGAAAATTATTGACCATTCTTTTTACAATGGTCAAGCCTGTTTTCATCTAATAATATGAAGGCTCTCCACATAAAGTCTCCAAATCTTTCTTTGTCCAATGAGGGCCTAGCTTTGTAAATGTCATTAAGCACTGTAGGCTTGTTTAGATTGTTATATGTATTGCATCTTGCTGTATACTCCTGTCATCAGGTCATATTTATTAGCTTTGGAGTCACTAAGAAGTTAAGGAATTATGATGAAGTATTGATTTCTATTGTGAAATTCTGAATTTAAAATGTATAATCTATTTCACTTTTCACTTGTTCACATTACATAATTTTAATTAATATTAATGGCTGCAGTTTCATTTTACCATTTATGTCTAGTTTTTTTTTTTTTTTTTTTTTTTTGGTTTTTCGAGGCAGGGTTTCTCTGTGTAGCCCTGGCTATCCTGTAACTCACTCTGTAGACCAGGCTAGCCTCGAACTCAGAAATCCACCTGCCTCTGCCTCCCAAGCGCTGGGATTAAAGGCGTGCACCACCACCACCTGGCTAGTTTTGTTTTCTATTTAGATTTTTGTTTCTGCATTGTGGTATGCTTTTTGAAAGATAAGCAGGGAGAGAGGGAGAAAGAGAGAGAAAGATGAAGTTGGAATAAATTTAGGTGGGTAGAGAGGTGCAGAAGATCCCAGAGGAGTTGTGGGAGGAAAAAAACATTAATGAAGTATATTTTACTACAGTTTATAAAAAGAAGTATTGAAAGATAGTGGTCCTTATGATCACTTGAAATTTAACAAAGGAGCTAAAACCATCAAGTTGAAAAAAGACACCATTTTCAACAAATGGTGCTGGTTCAACTGGCAGTCAACATGTAGAAGAATGCATATCGACCCATTCTTATTTGCTTGTACAAAACTGAAGTCCAAGTAGATCAAGGACTTCCACATAAAAACAGATACACTGAATCTAATAGAAGAGAAAGAGGGGAAGAGTCTGGAGAACTTGGGCACAAGGGAAATTTTCCTGAAACGAACACCAGTAGCTTACATTCTAAGATCAAGAATTGACAAGTGGGACCTCATAAATTTGCAAAGCTTGTGTAAGGCAAAGGGCACTGTCAATAAGACAAAATGGCAACCAACAGTCTGGGAAAATATCTTTACCAATCCTACATCTGATAGAGGGATACAATTCAGTATATACAAAGAGCATAAGAAGTTAGACTCCAGAGAACCAAATAACCCTACAGAAAAATGAAGTACAGAGCTAAACAAAGAATTCTCACCTGAGGAATGCCAGATGGTTGAGAAACATCTAAAGAAATGTTCAACATTCTTAATCTTCAGGGTAATGCAAACCAAAACAACCCTGAGATTGTACTTCATACCAGTCAGAATGGCCAAGATCAAAAACTCAGGGAACAGTAGATGTTTTAGAGGATGTGAACAAGAACACACCTTCATTGGTGATGGAATTGCAAGCTGGTAAAACCACTCTGGAAATCAGTTTGTCAGTTCCTCAGAAAATTGGACCTAATACTACCTTAGAACCCAACTATACCACTCCTGGGCATAAACTCAGAAGATTTTTCAACATATAATTAGGACACATATCCATAGCAGCCTTATTTAAAATAGCCAGAAGCTGGAAATAACCCAGATATTCCTCAACAGAGGAATGGATACAGAAAATGTGGTACATTTACACAATGGAATACTATTCAGCTATTAAAAACAATGAATTCATGAAATTCTTAGGCAAATGGATGGAGCTAGAAACTATCATCCTGAGTGAGGTAACCCTGTCACAAAGGAACACTCATGGTATGCACTTGCTGATAACTGGATATTAGCCTGGAAGCTCGGAGTACCCAAGATGCAATTCACAGACCACATGGTCAGGAACAAATAAATCATCCAAACAGTTCCGTAAACCCTAAAGAAATAGAAGCAGGCATTAATAGTCTCCCAAACAAAAATTCCCAGAACCAGAAGGGTTTAGTACAGAGTTGTATCAGATCTGCTAAGTTAATCAATTAGGAATTATTGAACAACTGAAATTATACATTGAAAGCTTTATAGTGATTGAAATATGTGTGCAAAATTGCAAAAATAAAATAATTCCTATGAACTAGTGTGCTGACTTTGGATAAGGGCAATGGCTTCCATGCATGAGAATCTGCCTGCGTTGCTATCACATCACACATGTAAACAGAAGAAAGTGGAAGTAGTTATAGGACTGTAACACAGCTCCACACGCGCAATACCAATTCCTGAGTCCCTGAAGAGGAACTTGAATATATCATGAAAAATTGAAGAAAATGTGTGGATTTGAAAAATAATATATATTGAGGAAAATGGAAGATGTATATGTGCTTTGACTAAAGTAGCAACCTCATAAATGACTTTATAGTGATGGTGACCTCAGCAGCATCAAGAGTGCAGGGATATTTGGGAGATGCTGTGTCTCCAAGGAAAGAGTGATTGACACATTTGCTGTGGGTGGTGTAGCATATCTGTAAAATAATTTGGATAGGTAAACTGATACAGTTAAAGTGAGACGTTAGAAAACTTTTCCTCTTAGGGAACTATAATGAAAAGATAGGCATTTCTTGAGTTTCTGGGGCAAGTCCTGGACAGGGAAGAATGAAAGCTATATCTTCCTGAGAGCTCCCTAACCATGTGGGTTCGAAGACACCAAGACTGCTCAAGCAATGGAATCTGGAAATTACATTTTTTTTCTATCATCAACTAAGAAAATAACTCTGTTGCCTCATGGAATTTTTCTCTCCTTCAAATATGTTGCTTTTCAAGTGGTTCTCAGGTTTTATTCAATATTAGTGCCTAAACTATTTCCCAGATATAAGGGCAAAGGTATAAATTATATGTTTACACTAGTGCACATGCAGTTTTATTTTTTTCATCAGAAATTGCATTTTAGTTTGTTTCTTTGTCTCTCCATTTTTATCCAATTTCCCGAATGAAGGCTGGAAGACAATATATTCCAGGCAACCACAAATTGCTGTTGCCCCTGTGAAGCTGGGCTACAATTCTGTACCTATTTCCACTTGCTTTTGTTTACATGTATGCTGTGATAGGAATGTGCGTTCTCACACCTGGGAGTCAGTCCTCATATTTGCAATTCTGCACATATATTTTGATCACTATAAAACTTATAGTGTATAATTTTCATTGATCAATAATATTTGATTGTTTAACATGGAATGTATAGGCTATTTTATTTTTATTTTTATTTTTTATTTACATTCCCAATGATTTCCCCTTTCCTGGTTCCCCCCTCCCCAAAAGTCCCATAAGCCCTCTTCCATCCCCGCTGTTACCCAGTCAACTCCCTTCGGCTTCACTGTCCTGGTATTCCCCTACACTGCTACATCCAGTCTTTCCAGGACCAGGGGTCTCTCCTTCCTTCTTCTTGGAAATCAATTGATATGTGAATTGGGTCTTCGGTATTCCGAGCTTCTGGGTTAATATTCACTTATCAGTGACTGTTCTTTTGTGATTGGGTTATCTCACTAAGGATGATATTTTCCAATTCTGACCATTTGCCTAAGAATTTCATGAATTCATTGTTTTTAACTGCAGAGTAGTATTCCATTGTGTAAATATACCACATCTTCTGTATCCATTCCTCCGTTGACGGACATCTGGGTTCTCTTCAGCTTCTGGCTATTATAGATAAGGCTGTTATGCACATAGTGGAGAATGTGTCCATATTGCATGCCTGGGAGGCCTCTGGGTATATGCCCAGGAGTGGTATAACAGGGTCCTCTGGGAGTGTCCAGACTCCTTTCCAGAGTGGTTGTACCAGCATGCAATCCCACCAGCAGTGGAGGAGTGTTCCTCTTTCTCCACATCCTCGCCAACAACTGCTGTCTCCTGAGTTTTTGATCTTAGATATTCTGACTGGTGTGAGGTGAAATTTCAGGGTTGTTTTGATTTACATTTCCCTAATGACTAAGGATGTTGATCATTTCTTTAGGTGCTTCTCAGCCATTCGATAATCTTCAGGCGAAAATTCTTTGTTTAGCTCTGTACCACATTTTTTAATAGGGTTATTTGGCTCTCTGGAGACAAACTTCTTGAATTCTTTCTATATATTGAATATTAGCCCTCTGTCAGATGTAGGGTTAGTAAAGATCTTTTCCCAATTTGTTGGCTGCCGTTTTGTCTTTTTGATGGGGATTACATTGAATCTATACATTGCTTTGGGCAAGACTGTCATTTTTACTATATTAATCCTGCCAATCCATGAGTATGTAAGATTTTTCCATCTTCTGAGGTCTTCTTTGATTTCTTTCTTCAGAGACTTGAAGTTCTTGTCATACAGATCTTTCACTTGTTTTGTTAGAGTCACACCAAGATACTTCATATTGTTTGTGGCTATCGTGAAGGGTGTCATTTCCCTAATTTCTTTTTCAGCCTGCTTATCCTTTGAGTATAGGAAGGATACTGATTTGCTTGAGTTGATTTTATATCTGTCCACTTTGCTGAAGTTGATTATCAGCTGTAGGAGTTCTCTGGTGGAGTCCTTTGGGTCCCTTAAGTATACTATCATATCGTCTGCAAATAGTGATAGTTTGACTTCTTCCTTTCCAATTTCTATCCCTTTGACCTCCTTTTGTTGCCTAATTGCTCTAGCTAGAACCTCAAGTACTATATTGAAAAGATATGGAGAGAGAGGGCAGCCTTGTCTAGTCCCTGATTTTAGTGGGATTGCTTCAAGTTTCTCTCCATTTAGTTGGATGTTGGCTACCGGTTTGCTGTAAACTGCTTTTACTATGTTTAGATATGGGCCTCGAATTCCTGATCTTTCCAAGACCTTTAGCGTGAAAGGATGCTGTATTTTGTCAAATGCTTTCTCAGCATCTAATGAGATGACCATTTGGTTTTTTTCTTTGAGATTGTTTATATAGTGGATTACATTGAGGGATTTATATACATATAACCATCCGTGCATCCCTGGGATGAAGCCTACTTGATCTTTGTGAATGATCATTTTCATGTGTTCTTGGATTCGGTTGGCAAGACTTTTATTGAGTATTTTTGCATCAATATTCAGAAGAGAAATTGGTCTGAAATACTCTTTCTTTGTCGGATCTTTGTGTGATTTTGGTATCAGTGTAATTGTGGCTACATAGAATGAGTTCAGTAGTCTTCCTTCTGTATCTATTTTGTGGAATAGTTTGAAGAGTATTGGTGGCAGGTCTTCTTTGAAGGTCTCAGAGAATTCTGCACTAAAACCATCTGGTCCTGTGCTTTTTTTTTTTTTTTTTTGACGACTTCTATTTCTTCAGGGGTTATGGGACTGCTTTGATGGCTTATTTGATCCTGATTTACTTTTGGTACTTGGTATCTGTCTAGGAAATTGTTCATTTCCTCCAGGTTTTCCAGTTGTGTTGAATATAGCCTATTGTAGTAGGATCTGATGATTTTTTGAATTTCCTCAGTTTCTGTTATTTCTCCCTTTTCATTTCTGATTTTGTTAATTTGGCTACTGTCTCTGTGCCCTCTGGCTAGTCTGGCTAAGGGCTTATCTATCTTGTTCATTTTCTTAAAGAACCAACTCCTAGTTTTGTTGATTCTTTGTATGGATCTATTTGTTTCTACTTGATTAATTTCAGCCCTGAGTTTGATGATTTCCTGCCTTCTACCTCTCTTGGGTGTATTTTCTTCTTTTTGTTCCAGGAGTTTCAGTTGTGCGATTAAGCTGCTAGTGTATGCTCTCTCTCTCTTGTTTCTTTTTGGAGGTACTCATGGCTATGAGTTTTCCTCTTAGCACTGATTTCATTGTGTCCCATAAATTAGGGTATATTGTGAAGTCATTTTCATTAAGTTTTAAAAAGTCTTTGATTTCTTTCTTTATTTCTTCCTTGACCAAATTATCCTTGAGTAGATCATTGTTCAGCTTCCAGGTGTATGTGGATTTTCTATTGTTTTTGTTGCTATTGAAGACAACCCTTATTCCATAGTGATCTGACAGGAGGCACGGGATTAGTTCAATCTTCTTATATCTGTTGAGGTCTGTTTTGTGACCATTTATATGGTCGATTTTGGAGAAGGTACCATGAGGTGCTGAGAAGAAGGTATATTCTTTTGCTTTAGGATGAAATGTTATATATATCTATATCTATGTCTATATCTATATCTATATCTATATCTATATCTATCTATCTATCTATCTATCTATCTATCTATCTATCTATCTATATATATATATATATATATATATATATATAAAGTTCCATTTGGTTCAAAGCGTGAATTAGTTTTACTTTGTCCCTGTTTAGTTTCTGCTTTCCTGATTGGTCCATTGCAGAGAGTGAGGTGTTGAAGTCACCCACAATTATTGTGTGAGGTTCAATGTGTGCTTTGAGCTTTAGTAAAGTTTCTTTTACAAATAAGGGTGCCCTTGCATTTGTAGCATAAATGTTCAGAATTGAGAATTCTTCTCGGTGAATTTTTCCTTTGACCAGTATGTAATGTCCTTCTGTTTCTTTTTTGATGACCTTAGGTTGAAAGTTAATTTTATCTACTATTAGGATGGCTACTCCAGCTCATTGCTATCTTTATGTTTGAGTGGTTATCTACTTTTGCATTTGATGAACGACGGTTACTCTCTCATTTTTTCCAGGGTGTAGTTTCCCTCCTTCTATTGGCAGTTTCCACCTATTATCCTTTGCAGGACTGCGTTTCTGGAAAGATATTGCGTAAATTTGATTTTATCATGGAATATCTTGGTCTCTCCATCTATGGTGAGTGAGAGTTTTGTTGGGTATAGTAGTCTAGGCTGGCATTTGTGTTCTCTTAGAGTCTGTATGAGATCTGCCCAGGATCTTCTAGCTTTCATAGTCTCTGGTGAGAAGTCTGATGTCATTTTGATAGATCTTCCTTTGTGTTACTTGGCCTTTTTCTCTTGCTGCTTTTAATATTCTTTCTTTGTTTAGTACATTTTGTGTTTTGATTATTATGTGATGGGAGGTATTTTTGTTCTGGTTCACTCTGTTTGGTGTTAGGCTAATCTATTTTAAATGGGGTATGCCTATTAAGTCATTCATTCTAAAGTTTAGATTTTAACCCAATAATTGAAAGTTATATCAATCTCTGAAATTTATTCATGTGTATATTTCTAAAGACAACTATAGCAAATACTCTTTAAGCTTTGCAACTCATAGGTAATATTGACAACCTATTGTCTAGATATTTGAAGCAACATTATAAACTTAAATTTTCATTTGTAGAATAAGGATTATTCTCAATAAACTAACAACCACATATTTTGCTCATTCTAAAAATATATTTCATATTGCTAGTCATATTTTAGACTGTTACTGAAGTAACATATTTTTGACTGACAACTTTTAAAAGTGAAAGTGACATGATTTGTAAATAGCACAATTGTAATATTAGCTACATAGCACTATTTATATGCCAATACAATGTTATACCTGAAAATCATTAGGTAATTTCTGATAATTATGGCAAAGACTGACTTTCTAAGAGCTTATCAGAAACTATGATGTTGTGTTTGTGTGTGTGCATATGTGTGTGTATGTGTTGGTGTGTGTGTGTGTTTGTATATGTGTGTGATTTCAACAATACAAAAGTTAGAAAGGAAGCCTGACTTTTGTACTCAGCAGACAAAATACTAGCCTTTTCTGTTGCTGGAGAACTTTCTGCCACCCCAAGAAAAACATTAATCTAGTCCTCAATAGTGGATAAAGACCTGGCTATTCACCTGCTGAATATAATGATGTTGAATCCTGTAGCTGGACAATTAAGCAGCATGAATCTTGGATGAAAACTGAATACACAAGATCATTTTAGGTCAAAGAAATTCTCTGCTAACATGCCAGCCAGAACACCCACATAAGCCAGGTTCTCAGTCAAATAAGTGGCTTTAACTCATGAATATTGGATAATAACCATCCTGACTTCCAGAGAGAGACGGCTGACAAAAAAATAAGGAGAAAGCAGGAAGTACAATAAAAAACTTATTGTAGAGCCGGGCTGTGGTGGCGCACGCCTTTAATCCCAGCACTTGGGAGGCAGAGGCAGGTGGATTTCTGAGTTCGAGGCCAACCTGGTCTACAGAGTGAGTTCCAGGATAGCCAGGGCTAGACAGAGAAACCCTGTCTCAAAAAACCGAAAAAAAAAAAAAAAGAAACTTATTGTAGCCATTTAGTTGAGATAAGGGAATAATCTGGACTGTAAGTAAAATACAAGGAGTAACAAGTTACTAACTCCTTGGGGATGTTGTGAAAGTAGACAAGGCAGATTGTGATTTGAAGTATATGATAGTTAAGTTATTGGTTGTTTTGGCATACATTTGATTAGTGTTTTAGACAGGTGAAGAATGTGAAGTCAGTTTTCATTTTTAATGATGTTAGAGATGCCAATAGAAGATAATTGTTAAGTATAAAGATGCTATTGTTAATGCATGCCAGAGTTCATGTGTGAGAAATTCCTGCTTAAAATAAATACTCACAAACCAACAAGATTAATGAAGTTTTAAAACTAAAGTAAAAAAGGCATTTTTTTAAAAAGAGATTCTGTAAGCAGAAAGGATAAGTTCCTCAGCAACTGTCTGGAGTTTTCCAATCTGACAAAAGACAGAGACTGACATGGGATGGAAGCAATAGCCAAGTGTTATATAAATCATGGATTTATTTATTTCTCAGTTATGAAAATATTACTTGAAAATTTGCATTAAAATTTGTAATAATAAATTTTTAGGGTTATTTAATTTCCTATAATCCTAAGATAAATAATTAGGATGAATTCTCTAATTTACTAACTCCTGAGCCTCAAGACATGAGTCCAATTAATTATATGTGAAGAACTGAGCCCCTAAGGTATGATTTCTAGTTTTCTTATAGAATATTCAAGGCAATGTGCTAAAATTTCACTTGTCATATACAGTACTATTTATGTTTGAATGTCTCTAGTTGCTACTTATTTTGCCAACCACAAAACAGCACACAGCTGGGGTATGATCCATTATTACTTATTCACTACTATGTAAGGTACTTTATCCAGAGTATAAAAATCAAAGTGGATTTGATGCTGATAAAGAAGAGTCACATTACAACAATTTGGGTTGCTTATTACCACATCATTTCTCCCCTGTTGGTTGTATCACTTCAATTGTTGAGCACCATCTCCCTTTTTAAGCATTCTTTATATTTGGACATACTGGAGAACATTTCATTAAGATTATCATAAAGCTGGCAACCAATATCAGTTCTAAATAATTTCCCTGTGTAAACAAATGGGTTATAAACATTTCTTTGTCTGATATAAAAGTTGAGTTGAATGCATATGGGAGCTTTACTGACTCTGTAAACTCAGTTTTACTTTTTTCCTTATTTCAGCAGTTATTAGAGTTACAATAACAGAGTTGATAAGAGAGAAATAGTGGAGGAGCAGTAATCAGAAAGAACCACAAAGTTTTATCTGGACTATACTTTTAATGCCTTTGAATTACTGAGCGTTCTGAGAACATTGATGGAGCTTGTCATTTATGCTTAACTGACTGAAAGTAATAAAAGCTTGAATTCGATAAACTGAACTCTTTTAAATCCTGCAAGACAAATGACAGTACAAGAAAAAAAAACAGTAAGAAGATATAATATAAATAAAAAACCTTTAGCCAACCGGTAATTAATACTATTTTCAAGACTTCCTTAGTTGAAGAGAGATATAGAATCGTATTTTCTAAGAATCAAGCCTCAAATATAAACATTGTATATAGTCATATATTTATGTTCACTTTAATTATTAACTTCAATGGTATCTGATACTCTAAACTCTGTGACATGCATTCTTTTCTTCATTGTTTTTACTCTTTGTACATATTTATATGATGTAAGATGTAATATTTTATAGAAATAATTGATATTTACAAATATCTTAAAATCTCCCTTTGAAAAATGTATTATGAAGAAACACTGGTATTATATAATAATTTTAGGAATTTAATCTTCATATATGAATTGACATGCCACATATTTTAAATTTTGGACAAGTAGTTCATTATTTTGACTCTCCAAAAGTGCACCTTTCTTTGTTGTATTTTTGTGAGTACATATATTTTATACTTTAAAACTGAGGAATAGATTGATTTTATCTACATTCCCACTAATATTTAACATATATATATATATATATATATATATATATATATATATATATATATATTGTTTCTAAGAGCCTTGGTAACCAATCAGACTATCAATTGCTAGCAGTATATAAGAACAATAAAAGCTAATATAATTCTCACAGGTTTCATGCAGAAGGTAAAGCTCAGGTTTTACAGCAAAAATTGCAGCAGAAAAATTGTAAGAACAAGAGGATCAGAAGAATGCTGTGAGGTTAGAATTCTTTGTAATGTCAGAAGCTACGCTGACAAAATGACTGCTTAAATATTAGCTGAACAAGGATAACTGCAGAAGTCATGCCATAGTGAATGTGGGAAAGCTGAGGAGACTACAACCTTATACAAAAACAAAACAAAACAAAACAAAACAAAAAAACTAAATAAAACTAAGGAAGAAATAATTTTACCTAGAGAACACCATATTAGTTCATTATCTCATAGTGATTGGTTAGCCCTGAAGATACATTAATGAAAAGAACACAATATAGATTGAACAAGGCATACACATACACAGGTAATAATTATGAAAGGAAATAAATGCCATAAAGTTGAAAGAAATATAAATATATTATAACCTCAAAAACAAAAATTGAATATTTTAAAAATGATTAATATTTTGTACTAGAATCTAAAATGGCATTAATGCATCAGCATTTAAAAGAAAATAAAGCATGTCATTAACAATTATTCTGATTGTATAAGTTGAAATATAAATTTCTCTTTAGAGACATTATAATACAGAAGGGAGAGATGTAGTAAACTGAAAAACAAAGAATAAACTTCAGTGAGAACAAGGCCTTTCCCTGCTTAGCTGTAATAAATTTAAGCAGATTTAGGGTGGTATGGGTATACAGATTGGAAAAGAATATCACTATTTAAAGATGCTAGGGTCTTGTATATGAATGATCTCAACTTCTACCAAGGAACTATTACAGCTGGTAAACACTGTCAGCAATGTGGCAAAATACAAGATTGAATAAAAACAAAACAAAATAAAGCAAAACAGAAATCAGTAGCTCTCCTATATAAAAATGGCAAATTGACTGAGAATTAAATCAAGGAAACAACACCTTCAAAATAGCATTAGATAGTATAAAATATCTAAGGGTAACTAAAATAATGAAAGAAAATGACTTTTATAATAAAACTTGTAGTATTTGAAAAAGGAAATCTAAGAAATTAGTAGAAGATGTAAAGATTTCACATACTTGTGGATCAATAGGATCAACATAATAAAAAGGTCCATCCTACCAATAGCAATGTTTGGATTCTATGCAGTCTTCATCAAAATTTTCACACAATTATTTACAGGTATAGAAAGGACAAAATCAACTTCATCTGAAAAAAATCCAAAGATAGCTAAAACAGTCTAGTATAATGCAAGACTTTCTGGAAGTATCACTATTCCTGATTTCAAATTTTACTACAGAATTAAAGTAATAGTGTCCACATGGTATTGGCATAAAACCAAAAAGGCTTACATGATCAGACTGAAGACCCATATATATATTCATACTTGTATAATTGTATAAATTTTTAATAAATAAGCCAGAAAGGAACAATGAAAATAAAAAAGCATCTTCATCAAAAGTTGCTGGTCTGGCAGGATGCCAGCATGTAAAAGAATGCAAATAGATACATATCTATCACCCTCAACAAATCTACTGTCCAAGTGGGTCATATATCTCAACATAAAAAAGATGTACTAAAGCTGATTAGAGAGAAAGTTGAGAATATCCTTTAATACATTAGCATAGGATACACCTTCCTGAACAGAATGCCAACAGCACAGGAAGTAAGATGAAAAATCAATAAATAGGACCTCATGGAACTGACATGCTTCTGTATGGCAAAGTACAGGATTAATAGGACAGAGCAACAGTATTTTCAGAATAGGAAAATATTTTCTTTAGATAAACATTTGATAGAGGGCTAATGTAAAAATATATAAAGAACTCCAGAAACTATACATCTACAAACCAAATAATCAAATTTTAAAATGGGATACATATCTAAAGAGAGAATTATCAATAGCATCATCTTAAGTGGTTGAGAAGCACTTAAAGAGATGCTCAACATTCTTAGCCATGAGAGAAATACAAACTTTCCAAAATAAAACATCTCTGAAACTCCTTCCTACACCTATCAGAATGACTAAGAAACAAGTGACAGCTCATGGTGATAGGGATATAGAGCATCGAGAACATTCTTCCATTATTGATGGGAGTAAAAACTTTTTCAAACACTATGGAAATCAACATAGAATTTCCTCAGATTATTGGAAATTGATCTCCCTCAAGATCCAGCAAATTATTATTGGTCATATACTCAAAGGACACTCAATCCTTCCATTGATTTTGAATGTAAATAAAAATAAAAAAAAAACTTAGAAAATAAAAAAAAGAAAAAAAGAAATACTGGAAACTACAATCAAGCAGATAAAGATATTGAACAAAATTATCCAAAATCTAAAAATGGAATTAGAAACAATAAAGAAAACACAAAGAGAGGCAAGCATGAAGATGTTTAATTTAGGAATGATATCAGGAGCTAGAGATGCCAGCATCAGGTATAGACTGAGGGCAAATAGAGATCTCTACCAAGTCCCACACCTTAGAGCTTCCAGAACTCCAAGGAAGAAGGGATGGAAGAATTTTAGTAAACAGAGAGTCACCACAAGCCACAGAATCAACTAAGCACAGCACATAGGTACTTACAGAGATTTAAGCAAGAATCATGGAGCCTCTATTGGTCTGACATAGGTCCATTGTACAGATGCTATAGTTATTTAGATTATGTGTGTAGGTAAAATTGGGGTGTCTATGATACTTTTGCCTGCTCTTGGAACTCATTTTCTGCTACTACATTCCTTTCTCAGCCCTGATATGAGGGTCTGTGTCTCCTCTTACTGTTGTGTTTATTTGATTTTGCTGGAAGGCTTGGTCTTTCCTGAAGGGAACAGGAGAGGGAGTGGATCTGGGGGAAATGGGAGGTGATGGTGTGGATGTGGGAGGGGTGAAGAGATGGGAAACTGCAGTCAGGATGTACTATTATTAATTTTTTATTCAATATAATCTTCATTTACATTTCAAATGCTAAAAACTTTCCTGGTTTCCCCTCCTCCCCGAAAACCCTCAACCCCTCCTTGAACCCTCTGCCTCCAAGTATATGCCCCTCCACCTGACCCACTCACCCCCCCAACTTCCCTTTGTTGAGGCATCTATTGAGCCTTCACAGGACCAAGGACTTCTCCTCCCACTGATGCCCAACAAGGCATTCCTCTGCCACACTTTTGGCTGGAACCATGTGTACCCCTTGGTTGCTGGTTTAGTCCCTGGGAGTCCTGGGGCGTCCAGGTGGTCAACATCATTGTTTTTCCTGTGGGGCTGTAAACCCCTTCAGCTCCTCCGGACCACCCTCCAACTCCTCCACTGGAGACCCCACTCTCAGACCAATGGTTGGCTGCTAGCATCTGCCTCTGTATGTGTAAGGCTCTGGCAGGGCTCCTCCAAAGACAACCATGGCATGCTCATTTTGGTATGTGCTTCTTGTCATCCATAACAGTGTCAGGGTTTGGTGACAGTTTATAGGAATCCCCAGGTAGGGCAGTCTTTGGGTGGCCTTTCCTTCAGTCTCTGCTCCACACTTTGTCTCTGTTATTGCTCCTGTGAATATTTTGATCCCTTTCTCAGAGGAACCCAAGCACCCCCACTTCAGTCCTCCTTCTTCTTGAGCCTCCTGTGGTCTGTGAATGTAACTTGTTTATTTGAGCTTTTGGGCTAACATCCACTTATCAGTGAGTGCATGCCATATGTGTTCTTTTGTGATTGGGTTAACTCACTCAGGATGACCCTTTCTAGTTCCATCCATTTGCCTAAGAATTACATGAATTCATTGTTTTTAATAGCTGAATAGTACTCCATTGTGCATATAGATCGCAATTTCTATACCCATTCCTCTGTTGAAGGACATCTGGGTTCTTTAAACTCAAATGGCCCTGAAGCACCTAAAGAAATGGTCATCATCCATAGTTATCAGGGAAATGCATATCAAAACAACACTGAGATTCTACCCCACACCAGTCAGAATGGCTAAGATAAAAAAACTCAGGAGAGGATGTGGGGAAAGAGGAATACTTCTCCATTGTTGGTGCGATTGCCAGCTGGTAAAAATACTCTGGAAATCAGTTTGGCAGTTCCTCAGAAAATTAGACAAAATACTACCTGAGGACCCAGCTATACTGCCCCTGGGCATATATCCAGAAGATTATCCAACATGTAATAAGGACACATGCTCCACTATGTTCAGGATGTATTTTATGAGAGAAGAAAAAGAAAAGAAATTGTATGGACAATCATCTTGTTAGTCCTGATTTTAGTAGTTGATTTTTAGGCTGGGATTCTGTTATAATGATATGAATTATTTGTTGTTATAGGATAAACTTTAATTGTCCTGCAAACTATAAAGATCAATATAATGGCTAAATTTCTGTCAACATGACTAAGCTAAGTGTATTCCAGGTAACCCAGCCAGAGTTATCTAGTGTCTTAGATGACAAATAGAATAAGAAAATGCAATGATTTGGTTCTTCACTGTCTCTGTCTCTATCTCTTCTTTTCTCTGTCTCTGTCTCTATTTCTCTGTGTGGCTCCTAGCATAGAACATTAAACTTATACTCTTGGACCAAGACTCAAAATTATTTGTGGATGCTTAAATAAACTATCCAGAAAGACATATCTGGGTAATCAATAAAGATATGATTTGTAATTGTTTGTAGATAGAATGGTTTGGTAATTCTGTAACATATCTTCTGGGATGTCAAGGAGTTGTTTGAAGCACTTGAGGTTCACACAATACTTTCTGATAAGTTAATCATATTAACAAGGTTTTAAATAGGGAATTTTATATTAAAATGTATGACAGAGAGCTTGCTATCTCAGGGGGATCTCTATTCTCCAACCACCTTCATCAGACCTACTGAGTGTAAATCATAACAGTAATTTTTCCTTCCCTCATTCATCTTCCCTGCTCCCTGAGTACTCTGCACTCCAAGCTGCCCTAAGGAGTCTGCTATCTGCTATGGAACTCCATCTTCCTCCCATTTCTCTGCCCAACTTCATCAGATCTGTGGAGCCCAAACCATACAGACCTGTATATCTGGAATTGTAAAGCCCAAGTATACCCACCAGAGGCCAGCCACACCAGAACCATTGAGGTTATTCCTCTTTCTAATACTTGCTACAGCATTGAGATCCAGGAACCAAAGCCATCCAGATGGCTAAAGACCCTAGAAGGAACACAATAAACAAAAGTCAGAGCAATATGAAATTTCAGAAAACAGCTACCCTACTACAGCAAGTCCTAGATATCCTAACACAACTAAAGCATATGACAGTGACCTTAAATCCAATATAATAAAGATGATAGAGGTCTTTAAAGTGGACTGAATAAATCTTTTAAAGAAGTACAAAGAACACATGCTCCACTATGTTCATAGCAGAGTTATTTATAATATCCAAAAGCTGGAAACAACCCAGATGCCACTCAAACGATCAATGGATACAGAAAATGTGGTTCATTTACCCAATGGAATATTATTTAGCTACTAAAAATGAGGACATCATGAATTGTCAGGCAAATGGATGGAACTAGAAATGTCATCCTGCGTGAGGTAACTCGGACGCGAAATGATATACATGGTATGTACTCATCGATAATTGAATATTAGGCAAAAGTACAGAACACCCATGATATAACTCACAGCCTGTATGAAGTATAACAAGTAAGCCCAAGTAAGAATGCTTCAATTCATATTAGAAGGGGGAACAAAATAATCATGAGAAACAGAGGAAGGGAGAGACCAGAATGGGAGAAATGAGAAGTTGAAATGGGATGCAGAATCAAGTATAGGAGGAGAGAGGAGAGAAGCCATAGTGACAGGAGAATTAATGGAAATCTGTAGCTGGGAAGGGTGGGAGCAGGGGAACCTCTAGAAAGTCCAGAGAACTAGAAAGTGAGAGGATCCCAGAAGTCATGAGGGTGACCTAAGACAAAATGCAAAACAGTGGGGAGATGAAAACCTGAAGAAACGACCACTAGTTTAAAGACAGGACCACCAATAGACAAATGGTGTTACCAACCTACCTTCAAAAATTTTGCCCGAATATTATTTCTGTCTAAAAGAAATGTAGGTACAAAAATAGAGCAGAGACTATGGGAACTGCCAAACAATAACGAGTCCAAATTGAGTCCCATTCCATGGGCTTAGGGTAACGCTAACCCTAACCCTAACCCTAACCCTAACCCTATTGACACTATTAATAATACCCTGTTATGGTTGCAGGCAGATGTCTAGAAAGTCAGGCCTCTGAGAGAATCCACCCAGAAGCTGGCTCAGACAAATATAGACACCTACAGCCAAAAAGTGGATGAAGCTTCAGTACTCTTCTGAAAGAATACGGGTAAGGATTGTGTGCCTTAAAGAGAATAAAAATTCTGCAGGACAATTAATAGAGTCCAGTAACCTGGAAACTTGGTGATCTCAGAAACTGAACCTCCAACCAAAAAGCATACACTGGCTGGTCCAAGGCCTCTTTGTACATATGTAACAGATGTGCAGCTTGGTTTTCCTGTGGGTCTGGAACAACTTGAGCAAAGGCTATTTCAAAAGCTATTGCCTGTCTGTGGGATATCTTTTTTATTTAAGCTTATTTATTTAATTTTTTTACACTCCGTATTTTATCCCCCGACCCCATCCATCCTCCAGCTGTTTCACACCCCTTACCTCCTCCCCAAACCCCCGTCTCCGCATGGATGACCCCACCTCCACCCTACTTGACCTCTAAACTCCTTGGAGCCTCCAGTCTCTTGAAGGTTAGGTGCATTATCTCTTCATGAACACAGACCTGGCAGTCCTCTACTGTATGTGTGTTGGGGGCCTCATATCAGCTAGTGTATGCTACCTGTTTGGTGGTCCAGTGTTTGAGAGATCTCAGGGATCCAGATTAATTGAGACTGCTGGTCTTCCTACAGGTTTGCCCTTCTCCTTAGATTCTTTCAGCTTTCCCTAATTCAACAACAGGGGTCAGCTGCTACCGTCCATTGGATGGGTGCAAATATCTGCATCTGACTGCTTGTTGGGTCTTCCAGAGTTTGATCATGTTAGGTCCTTTATTGTGAGTGCTCCATAGCCTCAGTAATAATGTCAGGCCTTGGGACCTCCCCTTGAGCTGGATCCCACTTTGGACCTGTTGCTGGATCTTCTTTTCCTCAGGATCCTCTCCATTTCCATCCCTGTAATTCTTTCAGACTGAAACACTTATGGATCAGAGTTGTGACTCTGCAATGGCCCCCCTCTCCCTCATTTGATTCCCTGTCTTCCTGCTGGAGGTGGACTCTACAAGTTTCCTCTCCCTACTATCAGTCATTTCATCTAAGGTCCCTCCCTTTGAGTCCTGGGAGAATCTCACCTCCTAGGTGTCTGCTGCATTCTGGAGGGTTCCCCCAACCTCCTATCTCCCAAGGTTGCCTGTTTCCATTGGTCATGCTAACAATCAGAGCTTCAGTTCTTTTCTCTCACCCAATACCAGATCAGGTTCCCCTCTTCCCCCCAATCCAACTATCCCCCCCATCCACTTTCCTTCCCAGGTCCCTCCCTCCCTCTCCACTTGTGATTGCATTATTCTCCCTCCCAAGTGGAACTGAGGTGTCCTCTCTAGGGCACTTCAGCTTGTTGAACTTTTTAAGTTCTCTGGACTGTATCTTGGGTATTCTGAACTTTTTTTTTTAAATTCTAGTTAGGCAGACTTTTCTGACCTCACTGGGAGTGATTGCACCTAGACTTAAAGAGACTTGATGTGCCAGGGTAGGGAGATACTGAACGGAGCCCCATCAGCTTAGAGAAGGGAGGGATGGGAAATGATGGAACTATTGTTGGAGAGGGTAACCTGAAGAGGGGTAGTGAGGCAGATATAAAGTAAATAAGTAATAAATAAATAAAGTTAAATAGATGAATAAAACTAAAAAAAAACATCAGACAGATTAGTAACATTTATGAAATTTGGTATGTGAACTTGTTTGAGTCAAATTGTCATGTATATATATATATATATATATATATATATATCTATATATATTCATTTTCCTATATGCATTTTTAGTCACATCAATGTGAGAACAGTGAAAACTAAAGAGATTATATATATATATATATATATATATATATATATATATATATATATATATATATATAATTGTCACCAAAGTAGTGTATAATAAAAGATAATATGAAGTAATTTTCAATGTATTTATTTAGGATAATTAAAACATTTCAACAATATAAAGAGTTAAAACACTTAATGATCAAGGAATTATCATATATTTCTACTCAGGTTGTTTATTACTACAACTGTTGAAATGTGTCAATTCTTTTTTATCATTTAGCATACTTATCATATAACTCAATACAAACAGTTTTCCATATTTTATTTCTTTTAATATTATTATTTTTTCTTTATTTTTATAGTCCAGATTCTATTACCCTTCGGGTCCACCCTCCAACTGATCCACATACCGTACCTCCTTCCTACACCCCTGTCTCTGCGAGGATGTCACCACCCCCACTCTCCACCCCACCAGACTTCTAAACTCCCTGGGCCTCCAGTCTCTTTAGGGTTAGTTGCATCTTCTCTGACTGAACCCAGAGCAGGCCATCCTCTGCTGTATATATGTTGGGGGCTTCCTATCAACTGGTGCATGCTGCCTGGTTGGTAGCGCACTATCTGAGAGATCTTAGGGGTCCAGATTAATTGAGGCTGCTAGTCCTCCTACAGTATCACCCTTCTCCTCAGCTTCTTCCACCTCTTCCCAAATTCAAGCACAGGGATTAGAAGCTTCTGTCCATTGGTTGGGTGCAAATATCTGCGTCTGATTTTCAGTTGCTTGTTGGACAATCATGATAGGTCCCTTTTTGTGAGCTCTCCATAGCCACAGTAACAGTGTCAGGCCTTGGGGCCTCGTCTTGAGCTGGCGACCACTTTGGGCCTGTCACTGAACCTTCTTTTCTTTTCTTCTTCTTTTTATTGAATATTTTATTTATTTACATTTCAAATATTATCCCCTTTCTTGGTTTCACCTCCAAAAACACCATATCCCAACTTCCCTCTACCTGCTTCAAAGAGGGTGCTCTGCCCTCCCCACACCCCCTTACCTACTCTGGCATTCCCCTACACTGGGGCATCAAGTCTTCCCAGGACCAAGGGCCCCTACTCCCAGTGATGTCCAACAAGGCTGTCCTCTGCTACGTATGCGGCTGGAGTCATGGGTCCCTCCATGTGTACTCTTAGGTTGGTGGTTTAGTCCCTGAGAGCTCTGGGGTGTTTGATTGTTTGACATTGTTGTTCATCTTACAGGTTGCAAACCATTCAGCTCTTTCGGTCCTTTCTCTGACTCCTCCACTGTACATGTTCAGTACAATGGTTGGCTGAGGGTATTTGTCTCTATATTTGTCAGGCTCTGGCAGAGTCTTTCATGAGACAGCTATATCAGGCTCCTGTCAGCAAGTATTTCTTGGTATCCTCAATAGTATCAAGGTTTCATGTCTGTATATTGGATGGTCTCCAGGTAGGACCGTCGCTGGATGGCCTTTCCTTAAATCTCACCTCCATATTTTGTCTCTGTAATTCCTTCCTTGAGTATTTTGTTCCCCCTTCTTAAAAGGATGGAAACATACACACTTTTGTCTTCCTTCTTCTTGAGTTTCATGTACTCTGTGAATTGTATCTTGGGAATTCTGAGATTTTGATAAAATATCCACTTACCAGTGAGTGTATACCATGTGTGTTCTTTTGTAACTGGGTTACCTCACTCAGGTTGCTATTTTTTAGTTCCACCCATTTGCCTAAGAATTTCATGAATTGTTTTCAATAGCTGAGTAGTACTCCATTATATAAATGTACCATATTTCCTGTATCCATTCCTCTGTTGCAAAACAGCAACCAACAGACTTGGAAAAGTTCTTTACCAACCCTACATCTGATAGAGGGCTAATATCCAATATATACAAAGAACTCAAGAAGTTAGACTCCAGAGAACCAAATATTCCTATTAAAAATGGAGTACAGAGCTAAACTAAGAATTCTCAACTTAGGAATACCGAATGGCTGAGAAGCACCTAAAGAAATGTTCAACATCCTTAGTAATCAAGGAAATGCAAATCAAAATAACCCTAAGATTCCACCTCACGTCAATTAGAATGGCTAAGATCAAAAACTCAGGTGACAGCAGATACTGACAAGGATGTGGAGGAAGAGGAACACTTCTCCGTTGCTGGTGGGATTGCAAACTGATATAACCACTCTCTAAATCAGTCTGGCAATTCCTCAGGAAATTTGACATAGTACTACCTCAGGACCCAGCTATACCACTCCTGGGCATATACCCAAAAGATGTTTCAACATATAACAAGGACACATGCTCCACTATGTACATAGCAGCCTTATTTATAATAGCCAGAAGCTGGAATCAACCCAGATGGACCTTCTTTTCCTCAGGCACTTCTCCATTTCCATCCCTGCAGTTCTTTTAAACAGGTACAATTATGATTCAGAGTTTTAACCGTAAGAAAGCAATCCCATCCCTCACTTAAGGGAGTTGGGCCCATCTGTCTATCTGCTGGAGGTAGGCCCTACAAGTTTTCTCTGTCCATTGTAGGGAAATTCATCTAGGGTCCCGCCATTTGAAGACTGAGACTCTCTCACCTCCCAGGATCTCTGGTACATTCTGGAGGGTTCTCCCAACCTTCTGCCTCAAAGATTGCCTCTTTCCATTCTTTCTGCTAACCCTCAGGGCTTCAGTCCTTCCCCCCAACTAATACCATATCATGTTTCCCTCTCCTCTCATTTTTCTCTCTCAGTTCCCTCCCTCTTTCTCCCTTAGTGGTTGCTTTCTACCCCCTCCCAAGTGGGCTGAGGCATCCTCACTTGAACCCTTCAGTTTGTTGAACTTTTTGAGCCCTGTGGACTGTATCTTGGGTATTCTGTACTTTTTATTTTTTAGCTAATATCTACTTATTAGAGGGTTCATATTGTACATATAATTTTGGGTTTGAGTTACCTCACTCAGGATGATATTTTCTAGTTCCATTCATTTGCCTGAAAAACTCAGGATGTCCTGGTTCTAAATAGCTGCTAAAATTACCTTGTGCATATGTAGTGTTATACAAATAGGGGGGTTCAGACAGCATTACTGTTCATGTTAAAATTGTGAGAATGTACCATAAATATTATTATAATTGTTGCTATTATTTAGTTTTATAAAACCAAATTGCTTTCAAGGAATTGTAGTCAAAATAAGGAGAGCACATGGAAAGTATTGATATTAAGTATTAATAGTAGTAAAGATAGAAATATATGAAATGTCAAGAAACAAATTTATTGAGTGTAATAACTTTCAGTAATAGATTCATTGTGAAGAGACACTTGGTGATGTTGAAGGGTGACAATTTGTAATTCTGCCTATTGTAGATATTTAATCTACAGGAAACAAAGTCAGTCCAGAAAGAGTGAAGGGAAAGCTACTAATTGATAATTTAATAATACAACATCAAAACCATCTTTACCTTTCTTTATAGCCCAAGTAATGTACAGAAGATTGAGTATTTAATGTTTTTTGTGGTGTGTAATAATTCTTTATATTGAAAAACACAACACACTGGCAATGTAACATTTTTTTATATTTTTATTTTAAATCGACTTAAACACAATGTAAGTCAATCACCATAGTACCTGCTAAGACATGGTTTAATGGGTTTTAGAAATATAAAAAAAGAGGATATTTATTTACTTTTAATGCATATTCTTGGTGGTCAATTTGACTTCATTTCAAATAAGCTAAAACCCAAAAGACTGTAAATATCTGTGAGAGATACTTCTTAAGAAAATCATTTAAAGTGGGAAGACCCCACCCTAAACTGGGAACTTTAGAGGTTGTATGACTCATTTTAAACCTGAACTACGTGTTCTGGTGGTACCAAGGACACAGAAAGAGGAAACTTTGCACTTTGCATGTATGTCTAACTCTCCCTGGAAAGCTCATTCCTTCCATTTTATACTGAAGACCAGTAATACTGAGTCATCCAGCCTGTGAACCACTGTTTGATTCCTGAACCTCCCATCAGGAGACAACCATGGTTGAATTAGTTGAACCATAGCCTGTGAGCCAGTCAAAGTATGTGTGTGGTGTATGTTTTTATTTTTATAAAAATAACAGCCATATATGTGATACATATATGCTATGCATTCAATCATATTATCAGTTCTGTTCCTCTAGAGAACATTAACTAATATACCACTTGTCTGAAAATAAGCAGGTTTAGTTCTGATGTTCTTGTCTTTGTGAAATTAGAGATCAATTCTTTGATCTCTTAACACTCCAGACACTTCACAAGGGGTCAATATGCCAGCTTGACATTGAATAAGATCTGTGTATGATGGGTTGTTTTTCTCATTTTGATCCTTGAAATTTTTCAGTTGTCTTTCCCATATGGCAAAAATGAGTACATATTTTATGAGCATCTATAAGGCAATATTTAATATTCTTACATTCCTAAGTCATGATGTTCATGCTGACACACTTTCATAAGCAGTGCAGTTCAAATATGTATTGTCATTCTGCCCAAATTGCCAGCTTTGTTGTTGCTCTTTAATTCTCTTTGGGGATGAAATGCATGTTAATTAATTTCCTATCAGCAAATGTATTTGACCATTCCGCTTGTGCATGCATATGTGATTCTTTTTCGATTTTCTTCAAATGATCCTCAGCAAAATAAAACTATGAGAAAATTTCAAGGTTTGATAAATGAAAATAATAAACTACAATGTTTCAGATGACACTATTAACTTTACCTTCACGAGTGTTTTTGTGCTCAATGCGGTGCTAAATTATTGAGTGTTGCAAATCTTTTATTTCAAAGTTCATAAAAATATACAAGATTTATTTATGCTTATTTTGTTCAAAACATTGTAACTGCTTTTTAAAAAGTATGCATTACTATGAAAATACAATTCCTGTGGAATAATATGAAACCTTTGTTTTCTTTTTCTCACTAAAATATTCTATTTCCAGTGGTCTTATACATAGTTTAGTAACTTAAAGTCTGAAAAGAATTGAGATGTTCCTAATTTCAAATTCATCATTAAGTGTATGCACTAGGACACACATAGTAGCAAGTACTTTAACTAAATCTGTTGTATAGTTTTAAATTTGTATCTTATACCAATTATTTTTGCTACATGTAATATTCATTCCAAAAGTGGAATTTATGGTAAAAAATATTCAAAGTTTATAATTTAACTAAACTATTTTAGTATTAATTTCTATTGAATATAATCTTAATTATAGTAGTATTTTGTTATAAATATTACCTTAAGCATTATTAATTTACATTATATAAATAAACACACATAAATAAATGAAGTAAAATGTAAAAGTATCTCTCAAGCAGAAGTATGCCTCAATGAAACATAGAATCTTTGTTTTTGTTTTTGTTTTATTTTCTTTCATTTGCCTTAAACCTTCCTTGTTATTTTAGTGTAGTTTGCATGAAATCAGGTCCAGAGAATGGTACAGAAAATTCACAAGGGAATATTCAAGTGGTTAAAAGTGAGAGACACTATCACCCAAGAATTCAAGTTAGATTGACCAGTGTGAAGCCAAGTGGTGAGACCCTTCTAGTATTAAATTATACAAGTGTCTTTTTGGATACTAGAGAGATGAATCAGTCATTGAAAATTTACTGTCCTTCCAGATGAAGACAGTTTGGATCCAGAAATCTCATTGGGAATCTCACAATCGCCTATAATACTAGAACAGGGGTCTCTAATACACTCTTTACAGTGTTGTGAATGGCATGTGCTTCCTACATTTCTTAGATCAAATTTATCTATTTTGTCATAAATAACTTACAAACATTTAGAGACACACATACACAAAATTCATACTTTTAAAATCTTAAAGGTCAATAGATTTTTTGTCTTGGTAATCTACCTCCAAAAGCACATGCATATGGTTAGTGCAGAGTCATTAGAAAAATCATATATAGCATACTTTAGGAAATTTCTAACATCTGATTTCTTTTTATTTTTTTTTATTTTCTAAGTTTTTTTTTATTTACGTTCCAAATCATTTCCCCTTTCCCATTTCCTCCCTCCCCAAAAGTCCCATAATCACCCTTCCCTCCCTCTTTTCTACATTCAACCCCCTCTCGTTTCTCTGTCTTGGCATTCCCCTACATCCAGTCTTTCCAGGACCAGGGGTCTCTCCTTCCATCTTCTTAGAAATCTATTGATATGCAAATTGTGTCTAGGGTATTCTGAGATTCTGGGTTAATATCCCCTTATCAGTGACTGCATACGATGTGTGCTCTTTTGTGATTGGTTTACCTCACTAAGGATGATATTTTCAAGTTCTGACCATTTGCCTAAGAATTTCGTGAATTCATTGTTTTTAATTGCAGAGTAGTATTCCATTGTGTAGATATACCACATCTTCCGAATCCATTCCTCCATTGATGGACATCTGGGTTCTTTCCAGCTTCTGGCTATTATAAATAGGCTGCTATGAACATAGCGGAGCATGTGTCCTTATTGCATGCAGGTAAAGCCTCTGGGTATATGCCCAGGAGTGGTATAGCCAGATCCGCCGGGAGTGTCATACCCAGTTTTCTGAGGAACCGCCAGACTGCTTTCCAGAGTGGTTGTACCAGCTTGCAATTCCACCAGCAGTGGAGGAGTGTGTTCCTCTTTCTCCACATCCTCGCCAACAACTGCTGTCTCCTGTGTTTTTAATCTTAGCCATCCTGACTGGTGTGAGATGGAATCTCAGGGTTGTTTTGATTTGCATTTCCCTAATGACTAAGGATGATGAACATCTCTTTAGGTGCTTCTCAGCCATTAGATATTCTTCAGGTGAGAACTCTTTGTTTAGCTCTGTACCCCATTTTTTAATAGGGTTACTTGCTTCTCTGGAGTTTAACTTCTTGAGTTCTTTGTATATATTGGATATTAGCCCTCTGTCGGATGTAGGGTTGGTAAAGATCATTTCCCAGTTAGTTGGTTGCCGCTTTGTCTTTTTGACAGTGTCTTTTGCCTTGCAAAAACTTTGTAATTTAATGAGGTCCCATTTGTCTATTCTTGATCTTAGAGCATAAGCTATTGGAGTTCTGTTCAGGAAATTCTCCCCTGTGTCCATATGTTCAAGGTTCTTCCCTAGTTTCCTTTCTATTAGTTTCAGTGTGAAGTCATCCAAAACAGTGAAAGTACAAGGGTCTGTCATGCCTGTGAACATACCAAGCCAATGGGAACAGAAAATGAGATATGGCATCTAAAGTTCATGCAACAGAAAAAGTCATTAGGAATAAAACATGAAGTATGAATCACTTTTAGTCCATTAATCACGCTGAACATACCCTCCTAATATAAACTATTTATTATAAAAAGTGTGATCTCAGATATGTAGGTAATTGTCATTATTCTGTATTTTAATATTATTCTGTAATAAAACTGTATTTTTAAAAATTATCTTTCTCACTCCCATGTCATTTTGCACAACTTCCAGCATACTTACTGAGAATAGGTTGCGAAGTAAGTGGGCAAGCTGTCCTCACTGCCTCACTTATGTTGCTAAATAGCATATTGCTGTTATTTATGGAGCCAAAAGTTGTTCAGAGACAGAAATAACAGTTTAAAGGTCTGAAAAAACCAGCTTAAAAGATCATACAGTCTCCTTTTCCTGACCAGTTCACACTCTCCATGTTTTGCTCCTGTGCAAAAGGTCTATGGTTTAATAATATTGAGGCTTTGCCTTTTTGTCTAACCCCTTGTAATTGGTACAAGAATTAATAAACTTAGAAAAAGTATTTGATTTTGTAAATTCCCTTTCCTGGGATGAGTGATTTCACTGAAATAGGAGTCTACTTCATTGATTGTATTGTTGTTTACAGACTCTTTTTTCATCTAAATCTAAATACTGTATTTGTAACTCTACATTTGTATGATTAACCATTTAATAACAGTGTATTGGCCATACATAAAGAATCATTGAGATATAAGCCTTAATATCCTGGGGTGCATTAATCCAACTTGGCAGAGAGATTATGACTTGTAAAAATTTCACTTTAGTGTTAATGAAGCCCTAGATGAAATGGTTTAGCCATGTCCTTTATACAAAGCTATTGGATAGTATTTAAGATATGAAAAGAAAATGTTTTATTTTCTTTTTTAACTTTTTATTAGATATTTGCTTTATTTACATTTCAAATGAAATCCCCGTTCAATGTTACTCCACTGAAAACCCATTATCCCTTCTCTCCTTCCTCTGCTCATCACCCCTCCAATTTCCCGACTTGCATTTCCCTATTCTGGGGAATTGAGCCATCAGAGGACCAATGGCCTCTTCTCTAATTGACAACTGAAATGGTCAACTTCTGCTACAACTGTAGCTGGAGCCATGGGTCCCTCCCATGTGTACTCTTTGGTTGGTGGTTTAGTTCCTGGGAGCTCCAGGGATACTGGTTGGTACATGTTATTGTTCCTCCTGCAAGGCTGAAAACCTATTCAGCTCCTTGCGTCCTTTCTCTAGCACCTCCACTGGGGACTCTACGCTAATTTTATTGCTTTGCCATGGGTATTTTGATCCACTTCCAATAAGGATCAAAGTATCAACACTTTGATCTTCCTTCTTCTTGGACTTCATATGGTCTGTGTGTTGTATCTTCGGTATTCCAAGCTTTGGGACTAATATCCACTTATCAGGGAGTGCATATATTGTGTGTTCTTTTGTTATTGGGTTACCTCACTCAGGATGATAGTTTCTAGCTCCATCCATTTGCCTAAGAATATCATGAATTCATTTATCTTAATTGCTGAGTAGTATTCCATTGTGTGAATATACCACATTTTCTGTACCCATTCCTCTGTTGAGGGACATCTGGGTTGTTTACAGCTTATGGCTATTATAAGTAAGGCTTCAATGAACATAATGGAGCATGTGTCCTTATTACATGTTGGAGCATCTTCTGGGTATATGCCCAGGAGTGATATATCTGAGACCTCAGGTAGGGCAATGCCCAATTTTCTGAGCAACCACCAAACTGATTTCCAGAGTGGTACCATTTTGCAATTCCACCGGCAATGGAGGAGTGTTTCTCTTTTTCCATATCCTTTCTGGCATTTGCTGTCCCCTGAGTTTTTGATCTTGATCATTCTGACTGGTGTTGAGATTGAATCTCAGGGTTGTTTTGATTTGCATTTCCCTGATGATTAAGGATGTTGAACATTTCTTTAGGTGTTTTTCAGTCATCCAGTATTCCCCAGTTGAAAATTCTTTGTTTAGCTCTGTACTCCATTTTTAATAGGGTTATTTGGTTCTCTGGAGTCTAGCTTCTTGAGTTCTTCGTATATATGGGATATTAACCCTCTATCAGATGTTAGATTGGTAAAGATTTTTTCCCAATCTGTTGGTTGCCTATTTACAGTGTCGTTTACCTTACAGAAGCTTTGCAATTTCATGAGATCCCCTTTGTCAGTTTTTGATCTTAGAGAGTAAGCTATTAGTGTTTTATTCAGGAAATTTTCCCCTGTGCCAAGTTCTTCCCCACTTTCACTTCTATTAGATTTAGTGTATCTGGTTTTACGTGGAGGTCCTTGATCCACGTGGACTTGCACTTTGTACAGGGTGATAAGAATTGAACAATTTGCAACCTTTTTCATGTTGACTGTCAGTAGACCCAGCACCATTTGTTGAAAATGCTGTCTTTTTTTCCACTGGATGGTTTTAGCTCCTTTGTCAAAGATAAAGTGACCATAGAGGTAAGGGTTCATGTCTAGGTCTTCAATTCTATTACATTGATCTCCCTGTCAGTAACTGTACCAATACCATGCAGTTTTTATCACTCTTGCTCTGTAGTATAGCTTGAGGTCATTGATGGTAATTGCACCAGAAGTTCTCTTATTGTTGAGAATAGTTTTTGCTATCCTGGGTTTTTTGTTATTCCAGATAAATTTGAAAATTGTCCTTTCTAACTCTATGAAGAATAGAGTTGGAATTTTGATGGAGATTACATTGAATCTGTAGATTGCTTTAGGCAAGATGGCCATTTTTACTATATTAATACTGCCAATACATGAGCATGGGAGATCTTTCCATCTTCTGAGATCTTATTCAATTTCTTTCTTCAGAGACTTGAAGTTGTTTTCATACAGATCTTTCACTTGCTTGGTTAGAATCACTCCAAAGTATTTTATATTATTTGTGACTATTGTGAAGGGTGCCATTTCCCTAATTTCTTTCTCATCCTCTTTATCCTTTGAGTATAGGAAGGCTACTGATTTGTTTGAATTAATTTTATATCCAGCTACTTAGCTGAAGTGGTTTATCAGGTTTAGAAGTTCTCTGGTGGTATTTTTGGGGGTCACTAAAGTATACTATCATATCATCTGAAATAGTGTTCCTTTTACTTCCTTCCCAATTTCAATCCTTTGACCTCCTTTTGTCATCTAATTGCTCTGACTAGGACTTCAAATACTTTATTGACCAGGGAGGGAGGGAGTCTAATCCCTGACTTCAGAGGAATTATTTCAAGTTTCTCTTCATTTAGTTTGATTTTGGCTGCTTTTTTGCTATATATTGTTTTTACTATGTTTTAGTTATGGGCCTTGAATTACTAATCTTTCCAAGACTTATCATGAAGAGGTGTTGGATTTTGTCAAATGCTTTCTCAGCATCTAATGTACTGATCATGTGTTTTTTTTTTGTTGTTGTTGTTGTTGTTGAGTTTGTTTATATACTGAATTATATTGATGGTTTTCCATATGTTGAACCATCCCTGCATCCATGGGATGAAGCCTACTTGATCATGGTGGATGATCATTTTATTTGTTCTTGGATTCAGGTGGCAAGAATTTTACTGAGTATGTTTGCATTGATATTCATAAGGGAAATTGTTCTAAAGTTCTCTTTCTTTGTTGGGCCTTTGTGTGGTTTAGGTATCAGAGAAAATGTGGCTTCATAAACAAATTGGATAATGTTCCATCTGTTTCTATTTTGTGGAAGAGTATTGGTAGCAGGTCTTCTTTGAAGGTCTGATAGAACTCTGCATTGTACCTATCTGATCCTGGGTTTGTTTGTTTTTTTGTTTGTTTGTTTGTTTTATTTTTTGGTTGGGAGACTATTAATGACTGTTCCTATTTCTTTAGGGGTTATGGGGTTGTTTGGATCATTTATCTGATCCTGATTTAACTTTGGTACCTGATATCTGTCTAGAAATATGTCCATTTCATCTAGATTTTCCACTTTTGTTGAGGATAGGCTTTTGTAGTAGGATCTGATTTTTTTTTTTTTTTTGGATTTCCACAGTGTCTGTTGTTATGTCTCCCTTTCATTTCTGATTTTCCTAATTTGGATACTGTCTTTGTGCCCTCTGTTTAGTTTGGCTAAGGATTTATCTATCTTGTTTTTTTGTTTGCTTTTTTTTTTCAAAGAACAAACTCCTGTCTTGGTTGATTCTTTGTATAGTTCTTTTTGTTTCTACTTGGTTGATTTCAGTCTTGAATTTCATCATTTCCTACCATATACTCCTCTTGGGTGTATTTGCTTCTTTTTGTTCTAGAACCATCAGGTGTGCTATCAACTTGTTAGTGTATGTTCTTTCCAGTTACTTTTTGGAGGCACTCAGAGCTATGAGTTTTCCTTTTAGCACTGATTTCATTGTATCCCATACGTTTGGGTATGTTGAGCCTTAATGTACTTTAAATTCTATAAAGTCTTTAATTTCTTTCTTTATTTCTTCCTTGACCAAGTTATCATTGGGTAGAATGTTGTTCAGTTTCCATGTGTATGTGGGCTTTCTGTTAGGGTGCATGAAATTATTTCAATTTTCTTATATTTTCTGAGGTCTGTTTAGTGATAGAGTAGATGGTCAATTTTGGAGAAGATACTGTGAAGTGCTTGTAAGAAGATGTATTCTTTTGTTTTAGGATAAAATCTTCTATAGATATCTGTTAAATCCATTTAGTTTATAACTTCTGTTAGTTTCACTGTTTCTCTGATTATTTTGTGTTTCCCTGATCTGTCCACTGATGAGAGTGGGGTGTTGAAGTCTCCCGCTATTATTGTGTATGTTACAATGTGTGCTTTGATCTTTAGTAAAGTTTCTTTTATGAATGTGGGTGCCCTTGATTGGAGCATATATGTTCAGAATTGAGAGTTCATCTTGGTAGATTTTTTTTCTTTGATGAGTATGAGGTGTCCGTCCTTATCTTTTTTGATTACTTTAGTTTGAAAGTCGATTTTAATCGATATTAGAATTGTTACATCAGCTTGTTTCTTGGGACTATTTGCTTGGAAAATTGTATTCCAGTCTTTTACTCTGAACTGTTGTCTTTCTTTGTGCCTGAGGTGAGTCTCCTGTATGCAGCAAAGTGTTGGGTCCTGCTTTTGTATACAATCTGTTAGTCTATGTCTTTTTATTTGGGAATTAAGTTTATTGATATTAAAAGATATTAAGGAGAAGTGATTGTTGTTCCTGCAATTTTGGTTATTAGAGGTGGAGTTATGTTTCTGTGGCTCTCTTCTTTTTGGTTTGTTAAAAGAAGATTAATATCTTGCTTTTTCAACTACGTAGTTTCCCTCCTTTCGTTGGTGTTTTCCATTTGTTATCTTTTGCAGGGGTAGATTTGTGGAAAGGTATTGTGTAAATTTGACTTTGTCATGGAATACCTTGGTTTCTCCATCTATGATATTTGAGAGTTTTGTAGGGTATAGTAGCCTGAGTTGGTATTTGTGTTCCCTTAGGGTCTGTATGACATCTTCCCAGGATCTTCTGGCTTTCATGGTCTCTGGCAAGAAGTCTGGTGTAATCCTGGTAGGTCTGCATTTATATATTATTTGACATTTTTCCCTTACTGCTTTTAATATTCTTTCTTTGTTTAGTGAATTTGATGTTTTAATTACTATGTGAAAGAAGGAATTTCTTTTCTGGTCCAATTTATTTGGAGTTCTGTAGGCTTCTTGTATGTTCATGGCCATCTCTTTCTTTAGGTTAGGAAAATTTTATTTTATAATTTTGTTGAAGACATTAACTAGCCCTTTAAGTTGGAAATCTTCACTCTCTTCTATACGTATAATCCTTAGGTTTGTTCTTTTTATTTTGATCTGGATTTCCTGGATGATTTGGGTTAGGAGCATTTTGCATTTTGCATTTTCTTTGACTGTTATGTCAAAGCTTTCTATGGTATCTTCTGCATCTGAGATTCTTTCTACTATCTCTTGTATTCTGTTGTTGAGGCTTGCATCCATTACTCCTGACTTCTTTCCTAGGTCTTTTGTGTCCCGAGTTGTTTCCCTTTGTGATTCCTTTATTGTTTCTATCTCCATTTTTAAATCCTGATGGTCTTGTTCAATTCCTTCGCCTGTTTGGTTGTGCTTTTCTGTAATTCTTTAAGAGCTTCTACCTTTTTTCCTGTGTTCTCCTGTATTTCTTTAAGGGAATTATTTATGTCCTTCTTGAATCCCTCTATCAGCAACATGAGCTTTGATTTTATATCCAAATCTTGCTTTTCTGGTGTGTTAGGGTATCTAGGACTTGCTGTTGTGGGAAAATTGGGTTCAGATGGTGTAATCTTGCTTGATTTCTATTGGTAACATTTTGTCTTTTGCCTTTTGCCATTTGGTTATCTCTGGTGTTAGTTGGTCCTGCTGTGTCTGGTTGGTGCTTGTCCCTCCTGTAGGCCTACAAGTCTGTCTCAGCACCCCTGGGTGACCAGGTCTTCCCTGGCACAGAGTGCTGTGGCACTACCCAGCTCCTGGGTGCAGGTGGAGCCCAGACTGATGCTTTCCAAGCTACTCTGCCACTAGTTTGCTCCCTGTGCTCCTGACTGTACCTGCCTTCTCAGTCATTGGAGAGAAGATTTTATTTTCTATACTTAGTTTGTTATGTAGGCATCTAAATCTACAGAAACAAAAGAAACTAATTCTATGTTAAGTGCTTCTTGGCATATGTAAAGAATCAAACATAAAATTAAAGAATTTCCTAAGTACTTTAACACAAAGCATAGTTTGTAATTTTCATCATAAATGTGATATTACTATGCTTAAATATCCTAAAATTTCACTTGTAATGATGCAATTAAGAGGTCATTTTTGTTAATATATATTTCAGTTTCTGTATTTGTTTTATTTAAACTAAACTTATTTTTTGAAGGAAAATGGAAGAGTACTGGATCTAGGAAGAGAGAAGAGGTAGGGTAGAACTGAGAGGAGGGAAGGGAGGGGAACCTGAAGTGGGGATGTATTGTATGATTAAAGAAGAAAAAGAGATAGTTTTCTTATTAAATGTCATTTGCCCAGACTTCATATTTTCTTTGCTTTTTAGAATTTTCAATAGAGTTTTGCAATATAATTTGATTAGACAATATATCTCTGATATCTAAAAATACTTGTCACTTAAAATTATCTTCTCATGGAGTATCATTCATTATTTGAATCTGTGACTTACTAGGTATATATTTCAACCCATTTTGAATACACACATATATGTACATTTCCTCAAAGTTTAGTTATAAATTAGTTGTTCTTATTGCCTTTTTATACACAATGCTTTCTTGAGGACATTATAGTTGTGTAAATATTTCTAGATTATTTTCAAAATACAGTGAATAATTCACTTTCTAAAGTATTTTACAATATAAAATCATAGAGAATACATTAAACTTTGTTCCTCTATTGCACTTAACTAGGCATGCCTATGAATATCAGTGACACATTTTTAAAATTTGGCTAAAACCATTGACTGCTTTGTAGGAAAACTTCTGTATTTGTCAGGGTTCTCTAGAGTCATAGAACATATGGGTCGTCTCTATGTAGTTAGGGAATTAGTCAATGACTTACAGTTTGTAGTCCAACTACCCAATAATAGTCAGCAGCAGCTGTGGATGGAAGTCCAAGGATCTAGAACTTGTTAAGTCCCACAAGGCAACTGTGGATGGAAATCCAAGGTTCTAGCAGTTGTTCAGTCCCATGAGGCAAGCACGCAAGGAAGAGTGGGTGAGTCTTCCTTCTTCCAATGTCCTCATGTTGTTCTCCAGCAGAGGGTGTGGCCCAGATTAAAGGCATGTGCCACCATGCCTTTAATCCCAGATGATCTTAAACTCTGAGATCTCCTTGTCTTAATCTTCTGTACTTCATAGTCACTATGCCTCAAGATCTCCATGCCAAGATCCAGGTTAGATACTTGTATCTCTGAGCCTCCAGATTAGGATCATAGGTGAGCCTTCCCATTCTGAATTGTAGTTCATTCCAGATATAATCAAGTTGACAAAAATGAATAGCCACTAAAACTGCCTTTCGGTTATTAGCTTATAAGAGATATTTTTGTTTCCAGGAAGTTGATTTTAACATTTTTAATTATCGTTATGAGTGTTGATAATAGTCAAACAAAAGTGATAATCTTCATAAGATTTGTGCCATATTTTCAGAAGCTTATGCATAAAACTAGACTAAGTGAAACATGTATGATGTCCACTTCTATGTGATGGGTGAGTGTATCCAATTTAAATTAGGGCACCTGGAATCACTCTACAAATAACTAGGTTTTACATCATGCAGAGAAATGAAGAGGTCATTAGGTTATTATCACTATCTTTATAAAAAAGAGTATTACAATCTTACAGATAGTGCTTCATCTGCCCTCTTGCTTTCCTATGTATTTTTCTTCCATGCCTGAGTAGCATAGTAATAATGTAAAAAAAAAAACACGGAAAATGTGGTATATAATTTACTAAGGTAGATCAGGTTCACCTTACATTCTTTTATTCACTTTTGTAGGTCACCACACATACAGTGTAAAGTAACCTTTAAATATGCCATTGTATTGAGTAACTTCAAAATAGTTCTGCATTTGCTACTTACATGTCTTTCAGAACTATTGGTTTTTAACACAATCCTCTTTTCTGCAAAATGCCTAAACGTTGTCTGAGTGACATATTGTCTCTGAGGAAAGTCACTGATTGCCATTTTCTGTTGCTTAATCTGTATTTTTTTGTTTTGTTTTGTGGGAGATATTTTGTACCAGCTATGTGGCACAAGGTTTTGCTCTGTAATGTACTCCCCTACAGAAAAAGTCGACAGCAGTTTCTTATTGTATAAACTAGTTATCTAGAAAATTTCCATTATTTCAGAAAGGTGCAATTTTTTTTAAATTATGTAGGGATTATGTGCTCTTAAAGGTACTTTGAAAATGATGGGTTTTTCAAGGAAAGTCTTAAAAGCATTTATGAGAGTCCCCCCAAAAAGTGCATTCAATAAGTGCAAAAAAATTGATTCTGTTAAATAGATAACCTAAAATCATTCTCCACAGAGTTTCTCTAGGGAAAGCATCATTTTACCTCACACTTTTCATTTTCATTCCCATAATTGTCCTTCTTAAGATTATTATGTATAATGTAATTTTGATTACCTTAATGCACTAGTTTATAGAAATACAGAAAAATAATATATAAACAAGGAGAAAGGCCAACTTGCAAATGTACCCCATTAGCAGGTTTTGTTGAGTCTGGATTCAGGATTGGCATTAATTATGGAATCATGCAAGCATACTCCTAATACGCTCATCATCCTCATAAAGCAAAACAAAGCATTGTTTTATAGTTTGCAGAAATGTTTAACATATTTTTTTATGAATCTGTTACATAAAACTAATGATGTAACTTGAGACCATAAGATTCTCAATGTCATTATTTCAAGGATAATAAAGGAATCAAAAACCCATGAGTCTTATGTCTCTAAAGAAATAATCTAAGCCTTCAATCATTTAGTCTTTCTCCTCCAAAGAGGAATCTCTCTTTGTTTCATCAAGTTGATATTAAGGAAAACAGAAACTTAGCAATAAATGACTTCCATAAACATTTTTGCATGTGCTGGTAGTTGTTGTATCTTATCAGAGAGTGTCTTATGATATTGCCCAGGCTGACCTACAACTGTTGTATCTCCTGTGTCAGCCACACACATATGATTGATGATGCATGTGTAATTTTAAATGCTAAAATTTTATCAAGCAAATTTCTACCTTAACATATTTTCAGCCATGTAACTGATAATAGAAAGAAAGAACAACAAAATCATGTCCACAAACAAACCACAGAGAAATAGAAAGCAAATTGTCAAACTATTCTTGAACCAGGATTTGTGTTCCTGTATCCAAAACAGTAAACAATGAATCTGTCATGTGATGCTTGCATTAATACAGGTATTAATATTAGATATCACTTTTGTTAAAAACCCACAAGGAAAGTTGCCAATGTATGGGGGTATTTTACAGTATTTTCTATTTATTTGATTTTTATTGAAAATAGATTGTCATCTCATACAATAAATCCTGACCATAGTTTTCCCTGTTCTCCACACCTCTCAGCCATCACATTTCATATCTCTCCAAGATTTTTATACATTTACCATCTTAATTACTTTTTGTTACTTTTCTATAATAATAATATTAAAACCTCATGACCAAGCCAGCTTATGGAAGAAAGGATTTATTTGGCTTATGGTTCCAGATGGATAATAGTTCATATTGGAACAGTTGAGGTAGCAAGTTGTAGTTATCTGGAGCAACAGCTGAGATCACACATGTCAAAGTACAAACAGGAAGCAGAGAGAGCTAACTTGAAATGGCAGCAAATATGTGGAAATCTAGGAGCTCATTCTCAGTGCCATACTTACTTTATCAAGACTATATCTCCTAATTATTTTCAATGAGCCACCAACTGGAACCAATATTCTAATGTCTGTGAGTTAAAATGATATCTTATTTCAACTACCAGAGCAACACAGCTATTTATATCACTACCATTGCACAAACAATTTCAAGATTTAGTTGCTAAATACCTAATAGGTTGGGGGTATTGACATTTGCAATTTCATTTATTATCTGGCATTTGGTGTGACAATGTATATGTTATAAACATAATAAAACAGGAAAAACATCTAGTTATGCCTATATTATCTCCTAATTCATAGTTATTTTCAAGACTCAGTGCTCAGCCATTTAGATTCATAGGGAAGTTTGGAAAAATGTTCAATTTTTGACTGTGATGATGAAGGAAACTATAATCCATGTCCCCTTGTTCATGTGACTAATACTTGTGGTTTAGTATGCAAACTATTCTGGGAGTTCTTGGGACATCCAAGAACATTGAGTAAGTAAAAATGAAATGAAGTGGGAATGAAAAAGTAAGACTATATTGGCTAATTTTCTTATGTTCTACTATATCACTTTCTATAATATGTATTTAATTTGTTTACTGAACAAATTACTTTAAATTTAAAACACTACTTTAAATTTATTATGGTCTTAGCACTGCTAATCATTATTATTGACACATGTTGAACACTGAAAATAAAAAAGTCTGAAAAGAATAAAATCTTCAGATATAAAGTTAAAGCTACAGCTTAAATGACTAAATTGTTCATGAGGATCTTACTAGGAAGTCAATTTGCAAAGCTAAGCTAAGCCATTGTTTACAGAATATTTATAACCCATAAAGAGTCCATCTTGATTAACTTTGCTAGCCCTTCTATTTCCATATGGTTCCTCGTGGTTTATATAAGAATGTCACCCATGAACTTGTGTATAAATGCTTAGCCCATAGGGAATGACACTATTAGTAGGTAGGCCTTATTGAAATAGTAATGGCCTTGTTGCACATAGTGTGTCACTGTGGAGGTGGGCTTGGATACTCCTATGCTCAAACTATGCCCAGTTTGTTTCACAGTTACTTCTGCTGCCTGCAGATCAAGATATAGAACATGTAGCTTCTTTTTTCTCCAGCACCACGTCTGCCTGAGTGCTGACATGATTCCCTTCATGATGATAAAGAACTAAACCTCTGAAAATATAAGCCAGCTCCAATTAAATGGTTTTCTTGCCATGGTTCTGGTGTCACTTTACAGTAAAACAAATCCTCACCAAGACATCTTTCAGGTGATCATGTCTTCCCCTCTGCTGCCCAAAACGATGAGGACTTTTCTGAGGGCCTGGGACATGAACAAAGCTTGCTGAGTTGTTAATAAGCCTGTTAATTACAGATTTTGTCATGTTATCAGATTCAGTGAGTATATTTTATATTCTGGCCAGGGTTTAATGTAACAGAAATACTAAAAATACCCACTGCATACTCTAAAAAGATAAATATTACAATTAATTTCCAGAAGAAGCAGGATATCTCCCCAGGTAAGAAGCACTTATCACAAAAGTGAAGATTGTCCAAAGTTTTCAAAGTCTAATTAGCTTTCAAAGTTTCACAAATGGAGCTCTAGAAAAGAAGGCAAGTAATGGTTAATGGTACCTGCCTTTACACATGGTTATCTACAGAGGAAACAATAGAATCTGAAAAGCAAAATTGTAAGTATAAATTGTGCATACTATGAAAACCCAGGATGAAGAGCCAAGGAGAATCATCAACATAGCAAAGAGCACTGATCAGTGAGTCCTGGACAAGTGAAGCTAAGAACAGCTTGAGTATAGGAGTCAGTATAATACCTAAGTACTGAAGTTAGGCTATATAAGTGGTGGAGATACTCAGGAAGGAATATCTCAACTAAGCCTAACAGAACTGGCAGCTTAGATTTTTAAGTGTGATTGGACCAATTCCCTTTTAGCCAAATGTAATTTTCTAATACATCTACATCTTTTTGCCTAAGATTTTTACTTTTTTGTTTTATGTGGAAATATATTTCATAGAGTAATTTAAGGTAAATTATTTTTAATTTATTAACATAGGAATTTCAGTGTATATATTCAGATGGTTTCATTATATCTCATTATGAGAAGGGTGGTATATTAACCCACTATTTGCAATTGGTACCTGTTTAGAGAGGGAAAAGATCATTTTTCCCCAATGGCATATTGCTGGACATATGAATAATATTATTGCATTTTTTTCAAAGGGCAAAATAAATGGACCACTATTTTGTATTTAAACAACTTTAAGACAAAAGTTAGTCAATGTTAACTTTGAAATACATTGTATGTAAATCCATAAGAATACAGTCACAAAGCTTTGCCCAATGGGACCAAAACTAGCAATCACATGATAATTCAAACATGTAAGTGTAAATTTGAATGAAGATATAAAGCTATAATTTTCTTTCAGCAATGTAGAAGAAGTATGAAATTTTAGAAATACAAATCTCTTCTTTAAAAAAAATCAGAGAAAGTCTTAAGGTCATAGGTCAAAGCACTCTGAAACATTGTAATCACTAAAGCAATATGAATATGGATTGTCTTTCTTCTGTCTCTTTCCAAATCTAGCTTTGGTCGAGTAGCATGACAGTAGTCACTTTAATTTTGTTTGATATACTCAGCTTACAAAAGAGAAATATTTGGTTTAGAAATAAATGTAACATGTTGTCAATAGACTTCCTTCATATTCTTCACACAACTCACCTAATTCAAGCCAGACTGCCCTTTAATATGTGGATGCAATAAGAATGAAACTATACAGGCATCTCCTTAAAGCATTTATGTTTATTGATTGTGATGAGTATTGTTGATAATTCTAATTTCTGCCAATTGTCTTGTAGCACACACTAATTACAGTTGTAACATTGGTATCCACTATGGTACATTCACTATACACCACTATACACCTTTGCAAACATGCTAATAAACACTGATACATTATTTAGTACTATTGATGTTTATAGATTCTGTGATTTTGTCTCTCATTTCTACACTTCATCTCGAGACTTGTGCATTTTGTGACAAATCATTTAGTTGATTTACTATCCCTACAACTATTGAATGAACTCAAACTATTTTATTTTTTACCTTGCCTACTGTGTGATTTGTTTTCAGAAGAACAAATTCATAGCATTTAGAAAGGTGTACCAGGTACAGGTGGATGATAGAAATATATGAGAGCTATAAACATAGATGATATAGATAGATACATAGATAGATAGATGATACGTATGTACACACATATGTACATATACACGTAGCATAGATAAATCAATGTTATTGATATGTAATATATTGGTATATATATTATGGGAAGATATATGCATAGATAGATTTTAGATATTGAGGAAGATCTGCAATCAGTGCTCAGAACATCTCTGAACCCTTTGTACCTATACACTAATTATTACTGCCCTCCTAAAATTTGATATACATCAAAAAAACACAGGATAACATGCATGAACTACAATAATCTGAGGTTGGAAAATATGTCAGTATGATAATTTTGAAAGAAATAACAAAAACTTAAAATTAAACATTATCTGAAATGTTGTATATATTATTCGGGATAGGCTTTGGATAAGCCTCCTACAAAAGTGTAAGCATTCTTCTTGAACATGCATGTACAAACTTACATAACCTGGAATTAATGCTTTTGCTATATGCATCATCTATTATTTCTTTCAATAATACATGATATTCATTCAGTGAATTTGGTTGTTCATATTTTGTCAATGCAGGCTGTATGGTAAAAACATCTAACATCACATTTTAACTTCATTGTAATACAATGTCAATTTCATGTATATTTTAAGCATGTGAAAATTAGAGTGACTTTATAATATAATTTAAAACGATAATTCAGCTAAAGTTTAAAATAAATCTAGAATCAGTAGTTTCTGAAAAGCTACTAAAATTGATGGTATAATAATCAATCAGAAGATAAAGATCAATCTTAGAACATATTCATCAAATTGACTTATAGTAACATTAATTTTATGACATCTTTAATACTTACTGAAGACAACAATAAAACCTTAAGTTTCTATCATTTAAATACCAGTTTAGCACTTTAATATCACATAATAATTACCAAGAAGAGTTTAAAATATGTTTCAAAATCTCAGTCTTCTGAATGGAATTCGGGGGTAAATGTCCCTCCTCAGGTTTCATGTAGAATATTTTCTGAGATGGAAAGAGGAGAGAGTGATCAGTTGTCCTTTCCTAGACAGAGTTGGAAACCAGGGTAAGTGATTAGTTAGGTATCTGCTATTGCGCATAATATCCCTTGTTGCTTGGCTCTGACATTAATTTTCTCAGCCAGGTTTCCAAAACATATTCCTCTTCATATGGAAGGTAAACAAAATTATAATTCAATGTTATCATTCATTCTTCTGCTTATATGTGATATATCAATGTATGTGCTGGAATATCAAAAATCTAAAAGGACATAGAAGTGGCATGCACTGTCACAGGTTACATCGACAGAAACACATGCAAAAAAAGCATTACTTCACATTACAAGTATTACTTTAAAAAAGAAGGATAGGTAGCAGGCAGGGCTAAGTTACGCAGTGTAGTTAGGAAACGTACCTCTTGCCTGTCTTTCCCAATACGAGAGATTCAGTATCAGGAACTAGAACATATATAGGCAACTTCAGTCATTGTTAAAAGGGATTTTTTTCAATGAACACTGTTATAATGACCTTCATAAATACAAACCAAGCATAAAATGTGTAATGATAGAGAACTGAAGCCTTCAATATCCTCTACTGCCTCCAATGGCAAAAACTAATAGAAAAACCATCTCTCAAATCCAGTACATAGTGTGTGTAATTTCATCCTGAGATTTTTTTAATTAGAAAATTGTTGTAAAGAACTGTATAAAATGACACAGTGGAAAAGTTTAAGTAAATGAAGGGAAATGAAATACTTAGATCACAACAGTTCACAAAGATGGCGTACAAATTGGGAAAGAATCTACCATCATAACAGGGGCAACATGATGGAAACTGGGATAAAGAAACTGGGAGAATTTTCCAGTATGCATTCCCTACCAATAATAATAGTGATGATTTTAATGTATAGGAGACAGATAATACTGGAGAGAATAATCAAGTTTTCTAGGTTATTACATTTAGAGATCAACTGTCTCTAATTTGGATAAACTAACATGGTGTAGCTTTTGATATTAGTGGGAGAAGCTAGTTCCTCCATTAGATGCATCTCTTTTTTAAATTTTTATTGAATATATTCCTTACTTACATTTCAAATGTTATAACCTTTGGGCTGGAGAGATGGCTCAGCCATTAAAGGCTAGGCTCAAAACCAAAAATATAAGTTAGATGCATCTTAAAGAGGAATGCTGTATGTTTCAATCTCAGAATGAAGGAAACAAGAGAGAAGATAAATTAGAATGTGATAGGGGAACAATTTTCATACTGCATTGTGGCAGTAGTACACTTTAAATGCAGACAGAATGCAGGTAAAGAAATTAACTTGATATTTGAGTTTGTTTAGTATAAAAAAGAGAAAGATTTACATAGTAAATCATAATGTTCACTTTATTTATAAATGAAATAGATGAACATATTGATATTTGAGTATTTAAATATTGATTATGTCCATTGAAACATCATCTTATAGATGATCATCAGATAAAGAAAACAAAAAGTTCTAGAAGGGAATATTTTCAAATGAGAAGTCACTTTAAAATGACCTCCAGACATATCATCATAAGGTGTTAGAAGTAAGGAGGGTAGGAAAATAGTAAAGAGAAGAATGAATCATAGACATGCAACCATTTCAAAGAGCTCAAGCCTTAGAGCCTGAATGAATATTGCATTTCAAATGAGGAACAGCACCTTATTTTCTCTAGTTGTGAACAACCTATCAAAGAGACTAAGGAATAAAATGTATAATCCCTTTGTCGAGAAGGACATGGATTGATTTTTTAGATATCAGTTTCTGTACAACTAAAGAGAATCCAAAGTGAAAAGTATAGAAATAGAGAAGCTATTGACAAAGTTGTAAGAGTTTAACAATCAGAAGAAATAAATTCATAGGCCAATTATTCAATAAAACTTTTTAGTGATTGAGTACACATTTTATTAATTAATGTTCAATTCTTTAGTGAATACTTAACACATGTCATTTCTGACTCTCTTATGAAAAGAGACTTATGCTAGACAAGAGTGATACAGAGGGTTGAGAATAGAGGTTATGCATTCTGAGAGGTGATAGAGCTTATTTAAGTTTATAAATGTAAATATATTAAAACACCTGGCTTGCTAATTTTTAAAATTTACCAAATTTTATGAATTGCTTTTAATAGGGTTTGTGCTGATAATGCCAAACAAATTTCAGATGAGAACATAACCTAATATCCACATTTGTTGCTTTACAGCATGTATTTGGATTACCTGTTTTACGGTATCTGATGATATTCTTTAAAAGGGACTTTCTCATAGATTTACATTACTGACAGCACTGTTGATTTTGGTTTGCAATTTCTCATGTTAAATTTTCTTCTCTAATTAACATTTATATGTTCCAAGTTCTTCCTTATTTTAAAATTCATTATAAAAATCAACCATGCATTAGATATTTTTCTGTTCCTGTGATAGAATATCACGATCAAAAACAGCTTTTAGAAGAAAAAGTATCTTTTTTTTTTTAATTTAATTTTATTTTATTTTTTTAATTTACATTCCAAATCACTTTGCCAGCTGCAAATGTCATCTTGAAGGCTTACTTCTGAATAAAAGCACCCTTTCTAGTTCTTTCTGACCTCTGGCTGACTGGTTCTACTCAGGTATTCTGCTCTAACTCCTTGCCAAGCTAATTTATTCAATCTGACTTCTCTTGGCTTCTTACTGTATTGCTTTGCTTGGCCTCAAACTAGCTCTGGCAATTTGATCTAATCTTCTAGATTTTTCATATTCTCTGGCTTCAAAGTGCTTCTGTTAATCTGCACTGTAGGAATAGAACTCACAAAGGTACTCAACTGCAATTAATGAACCTACTCCTATCTGACTGACTATTTTCATGAATTGTTACTATATGGTTACTTTCTCCTGTGCTATTCTCCTGAGAGTTGGGTTTATTTTGTCTTGCGCCTTCTGTCAAATCTTTCCGTCATTCATCATTTGTCCTCCTTTCAATTAGATATCATTGCTGATAACTAAAGGTGTGAACCAAGGTTTTGTCGTTGATGTGTTATTCCCCCCTGATCACACAGACATGGAAGGTTTTTGGATGTGATCCCTTGCCTGAGGAGCCATGTTGCTGGATTAGAATTCCTTTACAGAAAAGTCTTCCTTGATTGTGGTTATTGAGAAATAAGAGTTCATCCTGGCATACTGTTGTGGTGGCAGGAGCAATAAGCCAAGAAAATACCTCTTGTTATCACAAGTGGAGAGCAGAAAAAGAAAATAGAAAGTACAACAAGGCTATATATTTTCAAATCCTGTCCCCAAAGAAAACTTCCTCCTGTAAAACTGTACCTCCTAAACCCTTCAAAGAGCACTAACAACTGGGACTAAGAATTCAAATACCTAAACTATGGAAGACATTGACAAAAAAAAGCAAAGTGTTTGATATAAGTTTTCTGTTGCCATTATTAGTGATATCATTATGCTTTAATTGTAAATGTCAGAAATCACTGATTTAACTATTATAGAATTCTAAATTCCGGTCATCTCAGGGAACTATACAAATTACATTTCTTGATTCAAGTTACAGTTAAACATAAACTGGAGTTTTTATTTTCAAATGTTGCATCTATCTACTATAACCCTATTTACACTTTCAGAATGTCATTCTCAACTGTTTTTAAGATATATTAAAAGAACATAGACTTATATGTTATTTTAAATTTATTTATGAAGGTATATTTTTTCTGGATTTTTGTTTTTATTTTTAAGTGCATGTTGCCTTATGCATAAACTGAATTCCTTTAAGTGGAGCATGTTTCTCAATATTCCCCAAATGTAAGATTGAGTGGCTACCAAATTTTCCAGCCTTTAATTGCCTGAAAAATTATTTCCCATCTGTTTTTATATAATATTTTTAAAGGATACTGACTCAAAGTAGTCTGCACTTTAATTTGATTGCAATATTTTGTTAGTACAGCTGGTCAAATATCAGTCTTTTACAATGGGTCAAATTTCCAATATTGTAGTCTGGGAATAATACCACAAAATATAAACTTTGTTGCTTACAGTTCACAAGTTCTGATGTTTTGTTAGTGACAGATGCATATTGTAATTATTGGTAATCACATCACTTTTCTGCTATTTGTTTGGTGATTGACAACTATGTAGTTCTCTGTTCAGGTGCCAAAAGTAAAGCAAATAGTTTTGTTGTTCTACAGCATTAAATGATAAGTTATCATGCAACAAATGCTCTTCCCTCAAAGAAAATGAATCATCTGTCTTGGCTAAGCTTCTATTGCTTTGATTAAAGGCCATAACCAAAAGTCACAGAAGGGTGAAAGGTTTTTTTTGTAGCTTGCCACTCTTAGTCCACACTCCATCATTGAGTGAGATTAGGGCAGAAACCTGGAGTTAGAGGCAAGAAGAGTGCGGCTTAGTGGATTGACATTCATGGCTTGTTCAGTCGACTTCCTTATATTACCATGTACCACTGGCTCAGGTTGGCACTGCCCTCTCACAAGCCATTAATTCTTGCATGCTAAATGAGGATTAAGGCCAAACCTAGATAAATAGAGAATTTCAGGATAGCACCCTGGGCTATAAAATGAATTTTTACCTCAGAATCATGAAAAAAAGTATAAATAAGTGGCCAACAAATATGAAAATGCACAATTTATGGACACTATATCCCAGAAAATTAGCCATTAAACTGAGAAATTGGAGGTTGTTAACTTATTATTTTTAGTATTTAAGACTAAAACTGCACACAACAAAATCATGCAGTTATAGGAGCTATTTTTATAAATGCCCAAGAATTTTGTACATAATGCAAAGTTTTAAGGACTCACATAACAGTAAGGTCTGTTTAAAAGAGAAAGGAAATAACAAGGTTAATAATATATTATAATATTATTTATGTTCTTTAAAGTGTAGTTCTTACATTGCAAATCGTCTTCAAGGAACACGCTAAATAATAAGTGTTTAATTTATTAAACAAATGCGGATAATTTACACTAAAAATTATTTTAATTTAATGTAAATTTCCCAGTAATATGGTATGTAAACTTGTAAATATGCTTTATAATGAGTATAAATCTCTACCTGTTTCAAACATTTCTATGGCTGCCTGCTAGCTAAAGTTTCTTGGGAAGCTTGGCTAAGAGAGTATGAAAATATAGGTCCCATCTACTTTTAAACCAGAGCATCTCATGTCATTTAAACCATGGAACACATAATTTTGTTTTATATTTATAAAGGTTATCATCTACAAAATTGGTAAATATAGTTTAAACATTATGCAATTTGAAGTAAAATGTAGTTCCTAGTCTAAATAACCAGATCTTGTTTTGAAACAACTTGTTTTGATACTATCAAAATGTAAGGTATTTGCTTGATTCTTAAGTAGCTCAGTTAATATTCCACTGCTCCACAACTACCCACTGGGTGTCGTGGAGAGTACACAGACTAGGATGATTTATGGTACTTCATACATTGATGAAGTCTGAGAGCTTTTTTTTTTTTCAATTAGTCTCTTAAAAAAAAATCAGTAAACTTCCCTTAAATAGCCAGCAAATAGCAACAATAAGCTTAGCAGTCAGAGGTCTCCTTACTGAATTATTTTGTCATTTCTTAATTTACATGAGCATATAAAATGTGCTTCTCTCCATGATGGCCATACCATTAGTCGCTAACTGAAATGCTGTTGAAAATATAATGAAACAGACAATTCATACACTAATATGATTTGAAAGTCTTATTTTGTTACATGATTCCCATCACATTGAATTAGAATCATATCTCAGTTAGTGCTAGTTTTAGGCTAATGGAAAAAGATTTCTTGTAATTAAATCTTTGCCTCATGTTTATAAAAACAGATACAATTTGTAATAGATATTGCCTTTCATAAAATAATTAAAAAGGCCTAATGGAGGAATGTTCACAAGATATTTTCCTTAAGACATATTTCATGTGTTTATTTTTCTATGCATGTATGTATGTGCATAAGCATGTGCATAAATTTTTTAATTGATATGAAATGTAGCTAAACATAGAAATATTTTTTCTGTGATTACATATTTTTTGCATAAAAATCTTTATAATTAGTTATCTGTCTATATACAAATATGTATTATTGAATGTGAATATTTTTATTTGAACAAATATATATTCACACACAAGTAGGTAATTTAGACCATTAATTTCTCATTCAGGTCATTAGGAAATAAATTATGTTTGAGTGTTAATAAACTATACACATATGACATAAACAATTTTTAGATAATAATTTTCATTTCTCAATTATGGTTTTAGTTTATTAATTTTGTTCTTTGACCCCCTTCACGCATGTACAAAATATAGTCTATTTTTCCATACCTTCTCTTACCTACCTTTACCTACTCTGTACCTTCCTACTAGTTGCTTTTTCCTATTTATGTGTTTTCATATAACTTCTACTAATTTTTTTCTTTGATAACTTCATAAATATACTAGTAATATACTCATCCACATACACTCCAATCAGTTTTCCAGCCCTGTCAACACCTCTCTACTTCTTACAAATCTCTCAGACTCAAGTCTTTTTCTTTCACCTGATGGCCTACCAGTATTTTCTGTATGATCATGGGTTTTGAAATCCACTATACTTTGGTGGGCTCACCTGTTGCTACACAAGTGAAAACAATGACTACCTCTCCAGTGGATTCAATCACTACCATATAGTTCGGCAGTGTGGAGTGCAGACTCACCCTGCCTGACGCTTGCTGGCAGGCCAAGGCTTAAGGGTAAATATAGCAACTATGATGGCAATGGTTGTGCTGTGTTCAGAATATGACATTTTGAAGCTCTTCTTCCTATTTTTCAGCCCTTATGTTGTTTTCATACTCCCTTCTCTGGTGTTGTCTGAACCTTAAAGGCAGTAGCATAAGTACTTCAGATAAGCACTGAGCACACAAAATTTTATAAAAGATTTAGCATCAATTATTTTGTGCATACCACATGGTTCATAGCAAAGGAAAGATTTTTCTACATAAGTCTAAGGGTAGAATTTGCCTGTGAATACAAACACAGATATTTAGAGGGTAATTTGTCATCCCGTTATGGCTTATGTCAGATATTTAGCTAAATAAATATTTAACTAAATAACTAAACTAACTACCTCTGGTGGCCAACCAGGAAAATGGCAAGAGCATTTATAGTTTGGGAAACTATTTACATAATTCATGAGAAGGGCTCTTATACCTAGAGTGATATTTTTGACTAATAATACATGTCTTTTAGAGAATCAATAACTAACCTGTATGTTATTCCCCTTCCAAGTATATTTAACATAATTTGCTAGTTTGCAAAATTAATAAATTTCCACATGGACCTTTTAGAGCCCTTTCAAAATGATTAACCCTTTTCTAAGTAGACCTTCCCATTCCCCTTCCTCATTTTCCTGTTGAACATAGCAATCCCCAGTGATATCCTTGTCTGTGCTTATATCTCCCATGTTCTACTATCCCCTGCCTTAAGCCTTCCCACTCCTCCAACTGATTTTCAAGTTTCTTGGCTTATACATATATGTCAACTTAAACACATATAACTTAAATTTTAAAACTGGAATCCATATGTGAAAAAAAAAAACATGTGGCATCTGCATGTATTTCTGTGTCTGGAAACCCTCATACAGTATATATTTTTCTACTTCTATTAGTTTACCTTCTAATTTTTCTGATTTCATTATTTTACAACTGATTAAAATCCTATTTTGCCACATTTTCATTATAGCTTTTCTAATGATGCATATTTACATTCCCTATTTCTAAAATATTAAAAGCAGAACCTCAGTGAATGTAGATGATAAAGATTCTCTTTAGAAAAACTAAGCTGACACTCCTGCCAATGAAAAGTTCCATATTTTATTTCATTGTAATTTTGATTGTAAGTAGTAGCTCATCATTTATCCAGTTTTCATTTTCCTTACTGCATATGATTAAGTGTACATAAAATTCACAGCACATGTGTATAGTTAAAATGTCACATTGTAAATTATATTCATTAATTTTACTAAATAGCCAAGTAATGGAAACAAATTGTGACAAGTGTATATAGATAAAAACTGTCAATATATGAAGGTACAATACAAAGCTTTTCCTTTGACAAAGAAGAAATGAAAATGGTAGAACAACAAATACATAAAAAGAGAAACAGCATTTGGAGTTGAAGAGAAGTTTGTTCCTTCTTGCTCGCTTATCTTTTTATCTACTGATACTTATAATATTCCAGTAAAATTTACAGCCAACACTATATTTCATAGTATGACAATTTTATGGAGTTGTACAACAATGAGTCTCCATAGAACCTCAAATAGAACAGACTATTACCGTAACTCTTAGTGACTCTCCAGAAGGTGACAATAAGACCCTATTGCTGAAGAGATCACATCGTTGAGTTAAAGAAGATGATGAAATCAAGCTGTTTTGACATAGAAAACTTACCCCTAATGTCTTGTTATCTTGGTGAATGAATATATAAAGTGTGTTACTGCAGGGAAAAAAAATCATTATTAAAGCTCAGGTATGAGCTCTATGAACAACAACAACCAGTCAGTCAAGATATGCCCAGCAGTATCAATAATTTTCTAATTGGATTTTTAAACTCTTTCACCAGAATATGAAACTTATTACTGGAATTATAAAGCCAATACCTAGAGTTAGACAGGTCATAAGACATAGCAGAAAATGCTGCTATTATGCTACTAAATAAGTATAGTAGTAAACTGATTCCTAATAACCTGTGATTATAGCTATAGATCTATGCATCTTTCACCACTAATATGAAAAGTTACTTTCAATGGATTATAAATAACAGAGACCCTCAATGGTCCATTTTACAGAAAATAAAACACTATAAAATGCTTAGTCCTAAAAGCAATATGCACCTCACACAACACTAAACCTCAGGGATCACTGCAGATGAAACAGATTAAAGAGAACAAAAGATATTGTGTTAAGTGCAAGGTAACTTATGAACACATCTGGGAAGTTGCCTGGATAAATTCACAGAAGTTGAGAGAGCATGCATTAGACCTGTGCAAGCCTAAGCATGAGCAAATCCCAGAATGGAAGGAGTGGTTGGGTGTTCAGGTTTGGCTTTTTGCTCTGTATTGTAATGCTAAATACTGACCCCCAAGATCTGGAGCAGAGGGTTCAAACATAGAATGTGAACTTGCTCCTTAATTTAAAACTATTGGTGAAATAAACATGCTGAAAGTCAATAACTGGGCAGAAGAGATGTGAGCAGGGTTTCGGGTTCTCAGGCTTGGAGGCTAATGAGAAACACTAGACAGAGAGAGAGAGAGAGAGAGAGAGAGAGAGAGAGAGAGAGAGAGAGAGAGAGAGAGAGAGAGAAGATATCTCATATGCCATGAGACCAGGTCAGATGGAACATAGTTATAATTTGGGGTTATTGGTAGGGAAGTAGATTCTAATAGCATAGATGGTAGATATGGCCTCAGTTCTAATGTTGATTAAGGTATGTATATGTTGTGTGTCTTTTATCTTGGAACTGAGTAAACAAATGTACTGTACAAACCTCTGGTTGAAATCAAGTATTTTCTACAATAGTTGGTCACATAATGCCAGTTGTGGAGTAATTGGCAACTGTTAGTTATTCGGAAAGGAAAGTTCAGTTTTCTCTAAATCATATCCCTGATAAGTCAACATAGTAAGACTTCAGATCCAGTAGTATTGTGGGGAGCACATATTGATTCGAATGGGCATTTTTATTACTTTTTTTTTTTTGGTTTTTCGAGACAGGGTTTCTCTGTGTAGCCCTGGCTGTCCTGGAACTCACTTTGTAGACCAGGCTGGCCTCGAACTCAGAAATCCTCCTGCCTCTGCCTCACAAGTGCTGGGATTAAAGGCGTGCGCCACCACCGCCCGGCTTCGAATGGGCATTTTTACGAGGACATAAATTTAGGTGAGTAATGGAGGTGGAGTTGCCCTAGATACGTTTCTAGGACTATGTTAGAACACTATGACTAAAAGCAATTCAGTGTGGAAAGAGTGTTTTCATCTTGTACTTCCATGTAATAATCCATCACTAAGAAAAGCTTGAGCAGGAACCTAAGGCAGGAATCTTGAGGCAGGACTTGAAGCAGAAACCATGGGAGAGTGATTCTTATTTAACTATCCCACCTTTAGATTGCTCCTATTACCTTCTTATTATTCCAGAAAACCTGTCCAGGAGTGGTACCACTTGTAGTAGGCTGGGCCCATCCACATCAATCATTAACCCAGAAAATGTCATATAGGTTCATCTATATAGAAGAATCATGTGGAAGCATTTTTCAACTGTGCTTTCTCTTTTAATATCTAGTTTGTGTCAAATTAACAAATGAAATAAACTAATAATCCAAAATAATTGAGGTTTCAACTTGAAATCAGCATGTCACTTTGACTTTCCCTTTTGTTCATCCTTGGAATCTCAATATTAATACCATAATATAAAACACAATAACTTTGAAATTATCAAAGTCTTTAACAGTTTAAACACTATAAAAATATATCTGAAATCTCTTTATAACGTTAATATCTTTCAAAACATCCACAGTCTCATAATTGTTATTTCATGTAAAATAAGTTAAAAACAAACAAGTTAAATTTGGACCATACTTCTAACCACAATACCAGATGCTTGCAGCCATCAGCAACCACCAGGTAAGACCCCTATGCCAATTCCATGTCTACAAACCCATCTGGGCAAATCCAGCAGCAACAGGTTTGTTTTTGTCTCTCTGCACTCCATTTCCTGAGATACACTTCTGCCTGCACGCCTTGAGGACAGCTACTCCACAAAACAAACAGAGGTCTACAACTATCAGCAACTACCAATTCAGCCTGTATCCATGGAGGCTAGCCAACAACTGAGACAACCAGCAAATTGAAGCTATCATGGAATATCAACTGTGCCTGCATCACTGGAAGTCTGCAGAGGCCTGTTGACATCAGAGACACCAGCTTTACCAGCATCCCCAAAGGCATGCCCTTATCAGAGAATATGAGGCTTGCCAACACTAGGGAGAACCAGATGGCTAAAGGCCAGTTTAAGAACACAACAAACCAAGGACAATAAGGCTCTGCCAGAACACAACTAGCTTACTATAACAAGCCCTGAAAATCCTAACACAACTGAATCACAAGAAAATGACCTTAAATCTAATCTTATGGAGATAAACAGACCTTTAAAAAAAGTGACTAAATGTCTTAAAGAAACACAGGAAAATAAAATCAAACAAATAGAGATCTTAAAGGGGAAATGAACAAATATAAAGAAGTATAGGAAAGTGCAATCAAACAGGTGAAAAAATGAATAAAACACTTCAAGGCCAGAAAATGGAAAAGGAAACAATAAAGAAAACAAACTGTGCCAATCTTGGAGTTTGAAAACCTAGGTCAGAGAACAGGAACTGCAGATGCAAGCATCAACAATAGAATACAAGTGATGAAAGAGAGAATCTCAGACGTAGAAGAAATTGATACAACGGACAAAGAAAATACTGAAGCTAAAAAGTTTCTAACCCAAAATATCTAGGAAATTTAGAACATGTAAAATGATGAAACCTAAGATAATAGTAATAGAAGAAGAAGACTCCCAGCCCAAAGACTCAAAAATATCTTCAACAAAGTCTTAAAAGAAAATATCCCTAACATAAGGAAAGAGGTGTCTGTAGATGTAAAGAAGCTTACAGAACATCAAATACAGTGCAAAAATAAAATACTTCTGCCATATATTAATAAAAACACATATATAAATAATAATATTAATAATAATAGTAATAGTAATAATAATAATACAGAACAAAGAAAGAATATTAAATGCCACAACAGACAAAAGTCAAATAACATAAAAAACAGTCCTATTAGAATTACACCAAACTTTCAACAGAGACTTTAAAACCCAAAATGGCATGGGAAGATATCTTATGGTCTCTAAGAGACCACAGACACATGCCCAGACTAATATACGTAGCCAAATTTTCAATCACCATAGACAGAGAAAACAAGATATTCCATAGCAAAACCAAATTTAAACAATATATTTCCACTAATATAGCCCTTCAAAGGATACTTGAAAGAAAACTACAACAGAAAGAGTATAACTGCACCTAAGAAAGCAAAAGTAATATATGATTATATATCAACAAACTAAAAGGAGACACACATACACACACACACACACACACAAACACACACACTACCAAAACCAATATCAAAATAAGAAAAAACATTCACTGGGCATTAATATCTCTCAATATCAATTGTCTTAATTCCCCAATAAAAAGACATTGGCTGGCAGAGTAGATACATAAAGTGGATCCATAACTTTTCTTATTCAAGAAGACTTTAATGCCCAAATATAACCAATTAACAGGTAATCCATACCGAAACTAAACAAAGAAACCATGAAACTAACAGAAGTCATGAATCAAAAGAATCTAAAAGTAATCTACAGAACTTTCCATCCAAACAAAAAAGAGTATACCTTCTCAGGGCCTTGAGAAACCTTTTTCAAAACTCATCATATATAGAATGGCAAAGCAAATCTCAACCAATACAAGAAAATTGAAATAACACATTGTATCTTATTAAATTACCGTGGAATAAAGGTGGACATCGACAGCACTACAAACAACAAATACTGGCTACATACTTATGGAAAATAAACAATTCTGTCTCTACTCAATGATCATTGGGTCAAGGAAGAAAAACAAAAATGAAAGACATTTTAGAATTCAATGAAAAGAAATACACAATAGACCCAAACATATGAGACACAATGAAAACAATGCTAACTGATAACGGGGAGTTCTCAGAATAACAATTCAGAAGTACATTTGAAATGTACATAAAAAAAGAAGCAAACATAATCAAAAGGAGTAGGTGGTAGGAAATAACCAAATTTAGTGATGAAGTCATTCTATTAGAAACAAAGAGAAAAATACAAAGGATCAATAAAACCAAGAGTTGGTTCTTTGAGAATATCAACAAGATCTACAAACCCTTAGTCAAACTAACTAAAAGGCAGAGAGAAAGTACCCAAATTAGCAAAACCAGAAATGAAATGGGAGATATAACAATAAACATTGAGAAAATTCAAAGAATAAGTAGACCTTACTTCAAAAGCGTATACTTCACAAAATTGGAAAATATAATAAAATGGATAATTTTCACAACAAATACCACTTGCCAAATTTAAATCATGATCAGGGAAACTATCTAAATATTCTTATAGCTCCTAAGGAAATAGAAGCAGTCATTAAATATCTCTCAATGAAAAAAATCCCAGGGCCAGTTGGTTAGAGTGCAGAATTCTACTGGACATTCAAAGAAGAGGTAATACGAATAGTCCCCAAACCATTCCACAAAATAGAAACAGAAGGATCATTGCCAAACTCATTTTATGAGGCCTCAGTAACCATGGTACCTTAACCACACAAAGACTCAACAAAGAAAGAGAACTTCATACCCATTTCTCTTATGAAGATTGATATAAAATTTTCTTGCAAACTGAATCAAATAAAGACATCATTTATAATAATCAAGTAGGAATCCTAGGGATGCAGGTGTGGTTAAATATAGGAAAATCTGTCAACATAATTCACTAAACAAATTGAAAACATCACATAATCATCTCATTAGTTGCTGAAAAAACTTTTTGACAAAATCCATCACTCTTCATAGTAAAGATCTTGGAAAGATTTGGGATACAAGTTACATACCTAAACATCATAAAGTCAATATACAGGGAGCCAATAGCAACTTCCAATTAAATGGAAAGAAACGTAAAGCAATTCCTCTAAAATCAAGAATAAGAGAAAGCTATGCTCTACTCTCCCTACTCTTCAAAAAAATCAGTACCCTCCTTAATACAAAAGATAAAATGACTGAGAAAGAAGTTAATAAGACAACACCCTTTACAATAGCCAAAAATATTATAAAATATCTTGGTGTAACTCTAACCAAGTAAGTCAAAGACCTGTATGACAAGAATATCAAGTCTCTGAGAAAGGAGTTGAGGAAGATAACAGAAGATATCCCATTGAAAGATGTCCCATACTCATGGATCAGTAGGATTAACAAAGTAAAAATGGCCATCCTAACAAAAGCAATCTAGAGTCAATGCAATCTACATCAAAATCTGAGCACAACTCTTTACAGAGCTTGAAATAGTCTGATAACGTCAAATGGACCTCACCCTCAAATGGAAAAACAAATATTCTGTATAGCTAAAATAATCATGCACAATTAAAGATCTTATAGAAATATCACAATCTCTGACTTCAAGCTGTAGTAGTAAGCAATAATTAAAGAAATCTAAATGTTATTGGAATAGAAACAGACAGGTTCATCAATGGAGTCAAATCTAAGATTCAGTTAAAAAGCCCACACACCCACAAACACTTGAGTTTTGACTAAGAAACCAAAACCATACCATGGAAAAGGGAAGCATCTGGTGGTGGTCTAACTGGACATTTGCATGTACAAGAGTGCAAATAAATCCATATTTATCACTCTGCATAAACTCAATTCCAAGTAGATCAAAGATATCTATGTAAAAACAAATACACCAAATCTAATAGAGCAGAAAAATGGAACTGGTATTGAACTCCCAAACCCCTGAACCCCTGAATTGTTGGTACAGGTAAAAACTTCTTGAACAGAACACTTAAATCTCAGACAGTAAGATCAATAATTAATAAATGGGACCTCATTAAACTGAGAAGCTTCTGAAAGACAATAGAAAAATATGTCTGCCCATGGACTGAAAAAAGATCTTCACCAATACTAAATCTGACAGAGGGCAATTATGCAAAATATATAAAAAACATCCAAGAACTTAGACATCAACACCCAAATAACTCAATTAAAATATAGGGTACAGAACTAAATATAGAATTCTCTACAGTGAAATTTCAAATGGCCAAGAAATGCTTTGAGAAATGTTTAGCATTCTTTGTTATCAGAGAAATTCAGATTAAAATGAATCTGAGATTTTACCTTACAGCCATCAGCATGGCTAAGATCAAAATCTCAAGGGATAGCACATAGTGGCAAGGATATAGAACAAGCAGAATACTGGTCCATTGCTGGTGAGAGTGCAAACTTGTACAATATCTCTGAAAATCAATTTTGCCAGTTTCACAAAAAAATGGGAATATTTCAACCTCACGAACCAGCTATACTATTCCTGGTCATATACCCAAAAAATGATGCACCATCCCACAAGGACACTTGCTCAACTATCTTCATGCAGCTTAACCTGTAATAGTATGAAACTGGAAAAACAAAGACATACCTAAATGGAGAATGAATAAAGAAATGTGTTTTTTTTAAACAATGGGATACTAACCAGATATTAAAAACAAGGGCATCATGAATTTTGAAGGCAAATGAATGGAAATAAAAAATAGCATTCTGGGTGAGATAACACAGACATAAAAGGGCATGCATGGTATGTACTCACATATAAGTAGATATTATCCATGAAACACAGAATCCTCATGTTCCAATACACAGACCCAAAGAACCCAAACAGCAAGGAAGGCCCAAGGGAGGATGATTTTATCTCTCTGAGAAGGGGACATAAAATAGATTTAGGAGATACATGGATCAAGGGAACTGGGTTGGAGGTAGGATGAGGAGGGAAAGTTTGTGTTCAAGGAATCAGATGTAGGGAGAGCAGAGCAAAGGAAAAAATTTGAGGTGGTCAGTGGAACATCTCTAGGACATGACAAAGACCTGAGATTGGGAGGAGGCTCAAGAGAATCTTGGAGGTGACTCAAACTGTTACTCTGAGCAGTGGAGAATATGGAGTCTAAAGTGGCCGCCTTCTATAAACAGGCAGTACTCTCAGTGGAGGTATAATAACAGCAACCAGACCACCAAATCTTTGACCCAAAATGTTTTCTGCCTATATGATGTGCAGGGACAACCAATGACTGGCAGAAACTGAGACCTATCTTGTAGGTAAGAACCAATCCCTGATGCTATTAATGATATTCAAATATGCTTGCAGACAGAAGTCTAACATAACTGTCCTCTGAGAGGCTCCATCTAACAGTTGACTTAAACAGATGCAGATACCCACAGCCAAACATTAAATATAGCTAGGAGAGTCTTACGGAAGTCTTAAGGAATCTGAATGATAGGATCTTCACAGGAAGACCAAAAGTATGAACTAACCTGAACCCTTGACAGTTCTCAGAGATTGAACCATCAACCAAAGAGCAAGCATGGGCTGCAGCTGGCATCTGACACATATGTACAAGAAGTATAGCTTGGTCTTCATATGGGTCCCTCAACAACTACAGTGGGCACTATCCCTGAATTTGGTTTCTGCCTATAAACCCTGTTCACCTAACTGGACCATCTTATCCAGCTTCAGTGAGACAGGATGCAACTAACACTGCATTGACTTGATATGCCAGAGTGGGTTGATATCCAGGGTGGTGTCACTCTTCTCAAAAAAGAAAGGGAGAATGGGGGGTGGGAGGATAGATGTGAGGGGTACTGATATTGGGAAGTAAAGTGAAGAAATATATAAATTAGTGAAAAAGTATTTAAAACAACCTTCCTTCTTCCAAGAGTGAATAACCAGGTAGCAGTTATATTCAAATCAGATAAAACCAAACTCCCACGGTTAAAATCTTAGTTGTCAGACTATGTAACTGAATAGCTTCTATGCTTGAGAAATTATTCCTTTCTGGCTCTGTAATTCTGTTTCACAGCACACATAATAAAACTACTAGTCTCAGGACAGCTCCACAACACAGCTTCTGCAGCTCATGGTGGTGATGATCTTATGACACTGGACTCTAATATCCTGGGGTCTCTGATACAAGTGGGCTATATCTTTACCATCAGCAAATTTTATGCTCTCTTCTTATGCTCTGCCTCCTCCACAGAGTACCAACTTTCAAATTCTCCTCATAATCCCTTTAATCCTGGGAACTGTATGGCAAATGTGACTGTTTCTATAGGAACAGCCTCTCCAGTCCTTTCGTAGTGCCCACAGCTCAGCTGCTCAGTATAAACCCTCTAGTACTTCAAGTCCTTACTACTTGGGGAATTCTTACACATTACAATGTTTTGATGCCATTGTGAGATACAGTGTGGTTCACCTCAGGACCATGGATTCTGTGTGCTGAATTAGAAAAACATTTTCTAGATAAATTTTTACCTCAATAATGATGGTTTCTACTTTATTACAGCTGTTTATCTTTCAATCTCTGCTGACCAGCATGACTTTTTTCCAGGCCAGTTCTCATTAAGTAGTTTCTAGCCTCTTGTTAATCAAAGCCAATTCTTCATCCCCAGATGACCAGGACTGAAGATTCTATATTCAAAATTAAATTGCCACAAATAAGTCTTTGCTTTCTTCTGAAACTCCTTAAACCAGGACTCCAATATCTGTATTTCTCCAACATTCTTATCTTCTAAATTCTCACATCCTGTTAAGTCCTGAGCACCAGATGGTTTTCCCGTGCCAAAGTTCAAAAATCCTTCCTTAATCCTGCCAAAACTTAGACATGTTAGAGAGGTCTTGCACAATAAAACCCCATGAGTCTGGTACAATGTGCAAGTTAGATTTCCATTGCTGTGAAAACAAACCATGGCCAAAAGCAACTAGGAGTAGAAATGATTTATTTTATCTTGCATTTGCTGGTAACACTCCATCACTGTTGGAAGCTGGGACAGACCTGAATCAATGAAGCTCATTGACAAACTTGTGCTTGAAATCTCAGGGTTTTGTTTTGTTCTTGAATTTATAACATTTCTAGTATCAAACAATATTGATATACCTCATTTACATTTTCTTTATTTTTGGATTTATTGGTTTCTTTTCATTGCATGTTTTCCTTTTCTAACACATCTCAGGTTGCACTTTTCAAAGGAGAATCATTTAGAGTTATTTTTGTAATGAAATGTATTAATACTACAAGAATCTCTAATTTCTACTAATTTTCTTTTTTTAACTGCAAAATCCACCTTTAATTTGTTATAAATACTTATAATTCAAGTAGTTGTCTTTCCAGAGATATTAAGATATTAGTATACTGTTTAACAGAACTGGGAATTTTAGAAACATTATATAATATCACATACATAACTATTGAATATAGTTGTATGTGGCTAAACATTGTTTACTTTGACATAATATTTTTCTGTTGTGCTACAATGATAATGTATTATAGTACTTCTTTTTATGTTATTTAATTATACCAAAAATCAGTCTCAAAATAATAGTATGATTTCCTAGCATAGCAATTGTTTCTTCTTTAAAACAATATACTTTTCTAGAGGACCAACTATAGTTTACAGAGATTTGCAATTTGTGTTCAGGATTCATATTTGTATTTCCATGATGCCCTCTTTTTCTACAGAATCCTCTATGAGTTCTTCTAAATTGCTCAATCGTTCAAGTGTTGGTTTTCATTTTTTAATGAATTTACTTAGCATATTGACCATTGATTACTTTCTTTACTTTAGGATTTGTGATCATTAGAAATTCCTTTTAAACACTTTTTCTTTTTAAAGTTACCTCTTTTCAGTTTAGAATTTATTTCCCTTTTATTTCTATTTCTCCCAGTCAAAGTCTGTACAAAAAAATCTCATAAGTTAATGTCAGGTGGAAGACTTTTTAATCATAATGTATGCTTTTTTCTTTTTGCATTTTTTACATATTTTGTTATTTTGAATAGGAAGTATGGAATTGAAAAGATTGAAATGCTGATTACACTTCAGAAAATTCTGCTATTCTTTTTTTTTAACTTTCAGCAGCATCTCAGTTGTCTCTTCCTTGTGCTATGAGCTTACAATATAGTGAAGAGCTTAGAAAGGTTTATGTTTTATATATTCTGGTTATATTAAGACTATGCTCCACTCATATCTCTCTCTCTCTCTCTCTCTCTCTCTCTCTCTCTCTCTCTCTCTCTCTCTCTCTCTCTCTCTCTCTCTCTCTCTCTCCCTCTCTCTCTCTCTCTAGCTCTCTCTCTTTCCTTCCCTCCCTCCCTCCCTGTCCTTCCCCCATTTCGTGTGTGTGTGTGTGTGTGTGTGTGTGTGTGCGCGCGCGCGCAATGTTAACTGCATTTCCAAATCTAGGCATTGATTTATTTCCTATAATTCAGACCAATAATTTTGATATTGTGTTCATTCAACCGTGTATGAACTACAAATTCAAATCACATTTCATAGTTTTATTTGATCAGTGTTGCTCAGGGTGACCAGTTCATAGGAAAAAATTCTTAGCATGTTCAGACTGCAAAAACTGAATTTATGATAATGCTGCTTTCTTTGAGATTGAAACCCTGGAACTTCACTCTACCTTTTTTCTCTGTGTTTTTATTATATTTATGGCACACACACAAAAATCTATCTCTTGTTTTGCCTCAGCAGTAGCTTTTAGGATTTCCTTTTTAATATTTTATCAAATGTTATTATGTGTTTAGAACAGAAAAGGTGATCAAAGCATAAAATCCCTGCTTATACTTGACCTGAATGCCAGTAGCATTGATTTTCAAAGAACTGTGAAGCTTTTCTGTGGGATATTAGACCTAACAATGCTTCAAGCAGTTCATATGGACCAGAACCGTGAAGGCATAATCATACATTGTGTATCATACAGAGATGATAGAATAAATGTAATAGTTCTACTGAACAAAAGGCATTATATGATACTGAGTTTGATTTTCCAAGATCCTCAAATTATGATGCAGCTTTTAGTTACAATTGTTGATAAGGCTTTACATATGAAAATGTTCTAGTACTGGTTTTAATAAATGCATCTCTGTGAGGGATGTGGGATGTGGAGGTTAACCTTGTGAATGAAAAATCTATGATTGAGTGTAGTGACACAGGCCTCTGCAACTCCTTGAAGAGTCCTGATCTGTCATACATGACACTAGATGTGTGATGGATTTTGAACACTGGTAAGACAGCAAAAAGAACGGAGATCAAGGTGGTGGCTGTTTCTCCATCTTCGCGGGAATCCTAACAGGTTACGAGGCCACCCCCAATCCTTCTAAGTAACCTCATCAGGCAGGCTTTCAGTGAGACACAGAGCTGATGTGGCATGGCACAACTGGCTCCAGAATTAGCAGATTGCGATTCGTTCAAATACTGTATATAAAGCTTACAGGTCATGCAATAAACTCAGATCTGAACACTGATGCTGGTCTCAAGAGTCTGATTCCCAGAATTCATCACAGTATTCCATTACTTCCTTCTCCATTTTGTTCCCACACATATGTATGCCAATATTTCAAATGTATATTGTGGGAGCTTAATGAGCTATCCTGACTCCGCCTCTGCAGTCACCTGGCTGCAACAAGGCTCTCCCCGCCCCTCGGTTACCCCTCTCTCTCTCTCTCTCTCTCTCTCTCTCTCTCTCTCTCTCTCTCTCTCTCTCTCTCCTTCCTGCTTGTTCTCTCCCGGCCCCTTTCTTTATCTATCTCTTTGTCTCTCTAATTTCTCTCCTCTCCACATGGTCATGGCTTTTCTTATCTATTTTCTCCTTTTCCTCCATCTTTTTATCTCTTTTCTCTTTCTATTTTCTTAATAATAAAATACTAAAGCTGTGGGCCATCTCTTATTAAATTCGCCACACGGAGCTAGCTGTAATGCAGTCAGAGACTCAGAGACAGCCACACAGCCAAGCGATCAGTGAGCCCAGGTACCGTAGAGAAATCTACATCAGAATGACTCACGTTCTAAGTGAGATTTCTCTGAACACCCCCCCCCCCCGCCCACCACCCCCCCACACACACACGTTAGCCTGCAGCAGCAGGCTGGCTGCGTGAGCACCTGCTCCTTGTCGCGCTGAGGCACGCACGCATCTTGTCTGCTTCCCCAAACCCCACGTGGTCTCCTTGCCTGCATGTATCCTGTACAAGTTGCATGCTGCCTCGGCCCTAGTGAGAGCCACAAGCCACTGGCCTGATCTGTGCGCGTGCCCCCTTTTCCCACCGTGCACGTGCACACCAAGCCCCGTGCTTTTCTTTTTTTCCCCATAGTACATCTTCTTTTCTGGCACTTGATAGTATATTTTGATACATAATAATATACCATCAGAAAAGTTTGATCCTAGACATGACATTTCTGTTTAATCATGAAAAGGACTAGCTCAAGTCATAAAATTTTACATCTACAAAAATGTTTTCAAGGTCTTACTTTTTTCAGATTTCCTTGGTTTTGGAATTTTTCTTCACATGTTTGACTATTCCATGTTTGTCATTTTCTCATAAAACATAATAGAATGTTGTTAAGATCAAATGAATAATTTAATTTTAACATTATGCTTTTATTTAGTAATATTATTGGTTATTTTCTACAAATTCTGGATAAAATAATTTTTAACTTTTAATTTATATTTAACTGTAATAAGATGAAGGTTTCTATCCCATACAACTATATATGTCTGCATGTGCACATTTTGTGTAGGAATAAATCAATTTATTATATATATGTGTGTATATATATCATAAATATATATATATGTATATATATATATATATATATACATCACAGATTTCAATTTGAATTTTAAAACTATGGTTACAGTGCAAAGACACTGGGGAAAACTGGGTAGAACACCATAATAACAATTTAATGTTTGAGTGTTTATAAATAATAGATTACTAATTATTGAAAATTTAACTTAATGTTTTGGTGGTGTTAAACCCACTCTCTCACCTTATCTCAGATATGCATCTATCCTCTCTATCTTTCTCTCCTACCCAACACAATTTCAGTCTTCCTTTTCTTTTTTCCTTTCCCTCCAATCCCCTCTCCCAAGTCTCCTCCTCCTCTTCCTCCTCCTTCTCCTCTTCCTCCTCCTCCTCCTCCTCTTTCTCCCTCCTTTTACTTCTCCCCTTTCTTCTTCCTCCTCTTCTTTCTCTTTCATCTTCTTCCACCCTGACTTCTGTTTGTGTTTTTAAAATGCTCTTAGTAATGGGAGCTGCTCAGGAGTGTGGTCGACATCTCAGGGGTCATACAACTAAAGAAAACCAACCCTTCTTCCTAGCAGTTATCAAATATTAATAGCTCCTCGGTTCCTGATAGGCCTATGAGCTCAAATTCATTCAATGGTGATATTTAGTCTGTCATAATCTTCAGGGTACTTTTACACTGTACAATGTGGCAGTACTTAGTTATAGTCTATGGTCCAGGACCAGCTTGTACTCAAGATACAAGTGCCACTGGGAAGGTCTAGTCATGCTGGTCATTTATGTATTTTGTAAGTTTTCCAGCTAGGTAGAACTGATAATTATTTTAATCCCTGGATAGTTTACCGAGCACCTTCAGATACCATGAGGGAGGAAGCTGCTAATTTCGAAACTGTCATTATAATGGATTCATGAAATAAAACAACCTATTATATAAAATTTCTGATAAAATGTTTTTGGAGCTATTGTGTTCATGATATTTAAAAACATACATAACATGTAATGTGTGAATAAAAAAAATACTCAAAAAATAAAACATCTATAACTTTGGGGATAATTTGAGGCAGCTCTTCAAAATGCAAATTAAAATGAAAGGGACAAATATGCAGTTTTCATTTTCTCTTAACAATGCAGTTAAGAAAAAATTAAGACTGCTATGAACATAGTAGATCATGTAAAAGACTGGATGTAGCAGTGTAGGGGAATATCAGGACAGAGAAGTGGGAGGGAGTTGAATGGGGAACAGGGGGAGGGAAGAGGGCTTATGGGACTTTCAGGGAGGGGGGAACGGGGAAAGCGGAAATCATTGGGGATGTAAATAAAAAAAATAGAAAAAAAAAGAAAAAAGAAGGCTTCAGAGTAAAACAATATCAAGTTAGAAATATATGTCCAAATATAGTTATAGATCAGAGTCTCCATTCTTTGTAGTATTTTCTTAAAAATGTTAAGTGAGATTCAGCTTGTATATTTCCGTATCTGTTAAAAATGAATTCTGTTATTAAATCAGACTTCCCTGTTCCTCCCCCTTGATCACTTCCCCCTTCTTTTTACAATGTCTCTTCCCACATTTATGCCTTTTGTTACTGTTCTTTTTAGCACCACTGAGTTCAGCCAGAATCATCTGTATGAGCATGAATTGTAACAATTCACTTTGCTTGGTGAGCTCCTCTTCAGGCACACCACTGAAGACTATGACTATTCCTCCACCAGAATCAATGAGTATCCCAAAATTCAGTATGGAGGGACGGGATTCCATATATTCTCTCTCCTTGACTGAGGACTGAATGCTGAAAGATTGTAAGCAGTCACAGCTGTTATGAATACAGTGGTTAAAATAAAAATAAATGAAAATAATATTATTTCTTAAGACTATATGAAAAGGATAAATGTGTAAAAAATGGGTAATAAAAAAGGTTAAATTTGAAGACAAGATTTTAACTATCTTCCGTAGTTAACTTTTCAATTAACAAGTAATTTATTAGATGAGTAGTAGTTATATTTTTCATTAGATGAGTAGAAGCGCTAAAAATAAAAGCACCTAATTCTATGATCTGTCTAATATATATTAATCATGTGTAAAATGAATAACTATTGATGTAAAATAATATTAAAATTTAAATATGTAGATACAAAGATATCATGAAGATTTCAGATACATTTTCTAAACTCAGTTTTGTTTTAAATAACTTTATTTTACATTTCTTTAGAATGGGCATAAATTTATTAATGTTTTTAATTGCCTTTCCTCATCTATGGGTTTTGGAAAATAGCTTTCTTTAAATATCAGGAAATCATGCTCTTCAATATCCAAGTCTTTAGTAGTGTTATAACAATCTAGCACTTGCTTTTGAATAGTAGTCTCATTTAACTAACAATCATTAACAGTAAATCTACTTTAATAATTAAAATGAGAAAAAGATTCAGAAGATTCAGAACACTGAACTTGATTTTCTTTCTAAAACTATATTAATTTCCTATGTCCTCTAAATATTTTCCTTCCTACAATACCACAAATACCAAATGCCACACTTTGGCTAGCATTATTTTATTAAGATAATTCATTATTTGCCAAATACAATTACTTGCATTTTCACTAAATTCTTTGTTTTCTTCAACCAGCTGCTTTTACTGCACTCTCATAATAGAATCTATGTATTCTTCCTGGGTATTTTCCAGGCCTCCTCTTTCATTTTTGATGGGCACTTAATGTTAGAATTTGACCATCTCTTTGTCTCTTTTTTATTTCTTTCCACTCAAAGGGCAGAGTCATCTCAGTCTATCCTTTATTTGAAAGCCTCCAGCAGTGAGATCAACCCTTTTCTGTTCCATTTACACCTTGAGCAAGCTGTTATTATACCAATTAACTCCAATTACAACAGGAACTACTTTTTAGCAATAGCATTTAGACTCTGGCTGTATTCAGCAATGTAGACATGTATTTAATAAGGACAAAGAAAAACTACCCAGAAGGCAGAATGCCAAGAAAAAGAATAACAAATTTTAGCTGAAGGTCCAGAAACAGCGAGCATATCTTTTTCTGACTATGGAACCATGAGTGCCATGAGAATAGCATGTACATCATCATGGAATACTTGCCATGCAGATTTTGATGTTTCAGACATAAATGGTGAGGATTTTAATGTTTTTTATTGTTAATATAACTTGTTTTTAATGATTGTAAATATTTACTGGATATTTTATTTAATTACATTTTAAATGTTATCCTCTTTCTTGGTTTCCCCTCCAGAACCCCCTTATCCCATCTTCCTTCCCTGTGCATCTATGAGGGTGCTCTCCTACCAAACAATGCACACCTGACTCCCAGCTCTGGAATTCCCCTACACTGGGGCATCGAGCCTTCAGAGGACCAAGGGCATCTCCTCCCATTGATGTCTGATAAAGTCATCTTCTGCTACATATGCAGCCAAAGGCATGGGTCCCTTCATGTGTACTCTTTGGTTCGTGGTTTATTCCCTGGGAGCTATGCGGAGTCTGGTTGGCTCATATTGTTTTACTTCCTATGAGTTGCAAACCCCTTCAGCTCCTTCAGTCCTTTCTTTAACTCCTCTATTGGAGCTCAGTCCATTGATTGGCTGTGAGCATCTGCCTCTGTATTTGTCAGGTTCTGTCAGAGCCTCTCAGGAAACAGTTATATCAGGCTTCTGTCAGAGAGCACTTCACGGCATCAGCAATAGTGTCTGGGTTTGCTATCTGTAGGTGGGATGGGTCCCCAGGTGGGGCATTCTTTGGATGCCCTTTCCTTCAGTCTCTGCTCCACACTTTGTCTCTATATTTGCTCCCATGAGCATTTTGTTTCCACTTCTAAGAAGAACTGAAACTTAGATAACTCCAGGAAACATAGTCATGGAAAGAATAATTTCAGTATTTATATACAAGTGCTCTTAAAAATAATTAAAATAAAGCATGCACTTACTATTATGTTGGTATATACTTTATAAGTGCTCAATTAGTGAAATTCAAGGACAGAAGCTATAGAAAGATCTTAAAATAAAAATTGGCAAAATATACTAGAAACAAACTAATAAAATGTAACTAACACTCAGTCACTGCCCAATCTCTCAGAAAATAATAGTTCAAATTCACTTCTCTTAATAAAGAGTTTTTCATAAACTTCTCAAATAACAAGATATTTAATGGAGAAGGTTAAAATGGTTTACCCTGTTCTTGAGAAAGATGCAATTCCTATCATCATTGCAGTAACTCTAAACAAGGCTAGATGTCATAGCTAACATAACAATGACAGAGAAGAAAAAAGGAGTTAAGTTGAAAAGAAACAAAAGTAAAACATCTTTTTTTCACATAAACTATTTCCTACATAAAACAACAGAAAGTTAAAATAATACTTCTGAGTCATTTAATAATTAAAACCAAACTGTTATCTAAATAAAAATCAATAATATTCCTCCATGTCAACAATTAATATAACATTTAAAAAAAACACAAAATCATATATCCAATCTTAAAATATAAAATTGAGCTACACAGACACATACATACAGAGAATGAGGGAGACAGACAGACAGATAGACACACACAGACAGAGAGAGAGAGAGAGAGAGAGAGAGAGAGATTAGATTAGAAAGAAACTTTGAGTTTATTATATTAATGTCTCCTATGATAAATGTGAACCAATATCTTGTTTGAATATTGTTTGATACTTGATATATCTTTAGACCACTCTCTACTCCATTACATAAATGATCTTGTTATGATTACAAAAGTTACCTGCTCCCAAATATTAATTTAGATATAGAATTCAAACACTGTTATGATTCAAATCTTCCAAATTTGTTTATATACTATTTAGTTTAACACAAAATTCCACCAAGTTGCTCTGAGAAAATTGGAAATTTATTGTAAAATATACATGTAAAGGCAAAAAATCCCTAAAATCAATATCACTAGGTTGAGGAAAAATAAAGTAAATGAAAGACTAGATTCATACTAGCTGATGTTGAAATATTACTATGATATAAATATAATTATGATCATGCTACATTGATGGGAGAAAAAACAGACCAATTGATGGCACAGAGGAGAAATTCAGAAGTGGATATATGCAACAAATTACTTGATATTTGACAGTTTTACAATCACATTTTCATATGAATACAACATTGACCCAGAATTTATATTATTCCCAAAGAGTATCACAAAATATAAAAATACATCTATAACTTAATATAATTAAAATTTAGGAGATAACAAGAGAAAAATCAACTGGTTTTGAATTTGATGGCAAAGTTTCAGATACAGCACAAAAAGTACAGTTTATCAAAAGAAAGGTGACAACTTTTATTTTAAAATTAAAAGGTATATGACAGAATTTGTTCAGAAAGTAATAGTGAAAAAACACAGGCCATTATTAAATCAACACACAACACAGATCCAGTAAAAAAAAAAAAAAAGAAAGAAAGAAAGAAGGAAAGAAAGAAAGAAAGGAAAACAGCTACCTAAAATAACCAAAACAATCTTTGTCTTCAACAATAAGAAAACTAATAAACCAATTTTAGACACTCATGAAAAACTGCAGCAGAATTCACCAAAGAAGCAATGCATGTAAATATCCAAATGACTATTTGTACTTAACAATTTTAAATCTAAATTAATTAAGGTAAATAATTATTCCAATGGCAAATTATAAACTAAGGATAGGAAGAAAAGTTGGAGAAGATATAAGTACATTCATTCATTGATTATCGAGATGCAATGGCATAAAGTCTTATTACAATAACTTTACAGTGTCTTAAAAAGGTAAAAGACAAATTACTCTTCCAACACTTATTTTTCTTCCTGTACTTTTTGTGTCATAGAATGAAGTAGTGGATAGAGGACATGACTTAAGTAAGGACAAATAAAGCTAAAGATCTTCTCAAAGAGTTATATGGAAAGCTACAACTGCAAAAGCTATCAAAACTGAAAACGTACACATATGTAAAAAAGCTTTATTTTGGCTAGCCAATAATAAGAGTACCTCACTTCCTATGACAAGCTGGTAAATAAAAACCTAATGTCAGGAATGATTTAGCTCTATTGGGATCCCTAGCTAGTGAAATCCCACAGATAACCAAATAATATGGATTATTATCATAGCACTTGGTTACTCTCCATAACTTAAGAGTAAGACCCTCTTGCTGAAAACAACAGAAATTAAGTCATAGGATATGGAGAAAGCAATCTGGGAATGATTGGGAAGATTTATTCCCAGTATTTCTTTTTTTTTTAATTTTATTTTCTAAGTTTTTTTTTTTATTTACATTCCAAATCATTTCCCCTTTCACGTTTCCTCCCTCCCTGAAAGTCCCATAAGTCCCCTTCCCTCCCTCTTTTCCCCATTCAACCTCCTCTCGTTTCTCTGTCCTGGCATTCCCCTACATCCAGTTTTTCCAGGACCAGGGGTTTCTCCTTCCATCTTCTTAGAAATCTATTGATATGCGAATTGTGTCTAGGGTATTCCGAGATTCTGGGTTAATATCCCCTTATCAGTGACTGCATACCATGTGTGCTCTTTTGTGATTGGGTTACCTCACTAAGGATGATATTTTCAAGTTCTGATCATTTGCCTAGGAATTTCGTGAATTCGTTGTTTTTAATTGCAGAGTAGTATTGCATTGTGTAAGTATACCACATCTTCTGAATCCATTTCTCCATTGAGGGACATCTGGGTTCTTTCCAGCTTCTGGCTATTATAAATAAGGCTGCTATGAACATAGTGGAGCATGTGTCCTTATTGCATGCAGGTAAAGCCTCTGGGTATATGCCCAGGAGTGGTATAGCCGGATCCTCCAGGAGTGTCATGCCCAGTTTTCTGAGGAACTGCCAGAATGCTTTCCAGAGTGGATGTACCAGCTTGCAATCCCACCAGCAGTGGAGGGGTGTTCCTCTTTCTCCACATCCTCGCCAACAACTGCTGTCTCCTGTGTTTTTGATCTTAGCCATTCTGACTGGTGTGAGATGGAATCTCAGGGTTGTTTTGATTTGCATTTCCCTAATGACTAAGGATGATGAACATCTCTTTAGGTGCTTCTCAGCCATTAGATATTCTTCAGGTGAGAACTCTTTGTTTAGCTCTGTACCCCATTTTTTAATAGGGTTACTTGCCTCTCTGGAGTTTAACTTCTTGAGTTCTTTGTATATATTGGATATTAGCCCTCTGTTGGATGTAGGGTTGATAAAGATCATTTCCCAGTTAGTTGGTTGCCACTTTGTCTTTTTGACAGTGTCTTTTGCCTTGCAAAAACTTTGTAATTTAATGAAGTCCCATTTGTCTATTCTTGATCTTAGAGCATAAGCTATTGGAGTTCTGTTCAGGAAATTCTCCCCTGTGCCCATATGTTCAAGGTTCTTCCCTAGTTTCCTTTCTATTAGTTTCAGTGTGTCTGGTTTTATGTGGAGGTCCTTGATACACTTGGAATTTAGCTTAGTGCAAGGAGACTGGTAGCCAGTATCAATCTAAATGGAGAGAAATTGAAGCAATCCCACTAAAATCAGGGACTAGACAAGGCTGCCCTCTCTCTCCATATCTTTTCACTATAGTACTTGAAGTTCTAGCTAGAGCAATTAGACAACAAAAAGAGGTCAAAGGGATACAAATTAGAAAGGAAGAAGTCAAACTATCACTATTTGCAGACGATATGATAGTATACTTAAGCGACCCAAAGAACTCCACCAGAGAACTCCTACAGCTGATAAAGGACTTCAGCAAAGTGGCCAGATATAAAATCAACTCAAGCAAGTCATTATCCTTCCTATACTCAAAGGATAAGCAGGCTGAGAAAGCAGTAAGTGAAATGATACACTTCATGGTAGCCACAAACCATATAAAGTATCTTGGTGTGACTCTAACCAAACAAGTAAAAGATCTGTATGACCAGAACTTCAAGTCTTTGAAGAAAGAAATTGAAGAAGACCTCAGAAGATGGAAAAATCTGTCATGCTCATGGATTGGCAGGATTAATATAGTAAAAATGACCATCTTACCAAAAGTAATATACAGATTCAATGCAATCCCCATCAAAATCCCAACTCAATTCTTCATAGAGTTAGAAAGAGCAATTCAAAAATTCATCTGGAATAACAGAAAACCCAGAATAGCTAAAACTATTCTCAAGAGTAAAAGAACCTCTTGGGGGAATCAGTATCCCAGACCTCAAGCTGTACTACAAAGCAATAGTGTTAAAAACCGCATGGTATTGGTACAGTGACAGGCATGTAGATCAATGGAACAGAATTGAAGACCCAGAAATGAATCCACACTCCTATGGTCACTTGATCTTTGACAAAGGAGCTAAAACCATCCAGTGGAAAAAAGATAGCCTTTTCAACAAATGGTGCTTGTTCAACTGATGGTCAACATGCAGAAGGATGCAAATTGACCCATTCTTATTCCTAGTATTTCATGGCATAACAGTGCATTTAAATTTATCAGTGTGCAATGCTCATTACTGCCACCCTCTAAATAGAAACACTATCAAAGCCTTAACATCATCCAATTCAGAACCCTTTTCTTTTTCACTTCTTTAGAAATGGCCAACCTGAAGAAAGGGAAAGAAATACACAGCAAGATAGACTACCATCTTACTACATACAATCCTGCCACTGCTTTGCCTTCTCCCTCCTTCCCTCCCTTTTTTTCTTTCTTCCTTTCTTTCTTTATTCCATTATTTACATCTTTCTTTCTTTCTTTCTTTCTTTTATTATTTCTTTATTTTTTCCTTCTTTTTTCCTTTTTTCATTTTTCATTTTTTCTTTCTTTCTTCCATTATTTCTTTCTTTCTTTCCTTCTTTCTTTCATTCATTCATTCTTTCTTTCACCCACCCTTTTTTCTTTCTTTTTTTCATTTCTCCTTTCATTTCCTTGACACTAGATCTCAGATTGTACTCTTTATTGATCTAGAAATCCACATACATATGGAGTTAACTTGAGCTCACATAGATCTCATTGGTTCTGCTTCCCAGGGTTGGGATTAGAGTCATAAACTGCCACATCTTGCTTTGCCACTCCTATTTTTGTCGTTTCCTCAAGAAATTGTTTTGATATAATATGGGTAATTAATTTACCACATGGATATTCAAAGGGCTACATTCAATGTTCTTTGTCAGGATGACAAAAATTCAACACTTCCATCTTATTTCTAACTGTTTTTTTTTCCCTATACATCTCATTACCCAAATATAGCTCAGAGAACTTCAACTCTCCTTTTTTTTTTCTTTAAGATTATTTTATTTATTTAAATTCCAGTCCTCGCTTCTCCATCCCATGTAGGGAAAACAAACAGAGCCCATGTACCTGTATAGGGACGGCAGGTGCCCAAGTACCTGCTGAGAGAAGTTGCCCAGCTAGTGGGGAGGGTCCTTGCCCAGAATGCAGGGCTGTTCTTGCACAGTCCCATGTACCTGTAGAGCAAGCCTGGCTGGGAAGAGTCTTGGGTCTTTTCCAATTGGTGGAGATGCTGAGGCCTATTTCACTGCTCTTACAAGGTGGATTTTGTTAAGAAGAGGCAGCTCGTAGTTTCAAAGCTTTATTACAGGGAAATAGGAAAAGAAAAGATTTAGAGAATAAAGAGAGAAAGAAAAGATAGAGGGGTGAGAGAAGGCCATGACCATGTGGAAAGAGGGGAGAAAAATGGGAAGAGAGGGGGAACAGTGGGGCAAGAGCATAAGGGCAAGAAAGAAAAAGCAAGAGAGCTAGGAGGGGCCTGTCAGTCCCTTTTATAGTGGGTTGGGTTACCTGGCTGTTTCCGCTGTTTCCAGGTAACTGTGAGGTGGGGAAAACTTGGCTATAGCCAGGTGAGTGTGGGGGTGGAGTCTAGCCTGAACACTAGGGGCCTGGTCTTACATGTGACTGATGGCCACAAGATTGTGAAGTTGAGGAGTCAGGAGTATGGAGTTGGTGTCAGGAGCCTGAGTATCTGGGAGCATTGCTCACCAGTTCTGTCCCTTGTAGAATATTCTACTGGGTCTCTGGAATAAGCCTCGTTCAACCAGGCCACAGGCTGGCTTTCATGATCCCACAGGCCCAGTCCCCCTTCCCATAACTTCTCATCCCATTCTTTCTCCCCCTTGCATCCCAGAGGGTGTGTCCCCTTCTACCAGGCCTCCTTCTTCCCTGGGTCCCCAAGTCTCTCTAGGATTGATTGTATCTTCTCCCACTGATAAATATATATATATATATATGTGTGTGTGTGTGTGTGTGTGTGTGTGTTTGTGTGTGTGTGTGTGTTTGTGTGTCATGGGCTTTGTACCTGCCCTTGTGTGCTCCTGCTGGTGTCTCAGTCTCTGAGTGTTCCCTGGGGTCTGGGTAAGTTGAGACTATTGGTCTTCCTATGGGGATTCTCTCTTCTTCATCAATCCTTCCTCTAATTCAACAACAGGGTTCCCTGACTTCAATTCAAAGATTGGGTATATAACTCTCTGCCTCTGTCTCAGTCAGCTGCTGGTAGGGCCTCTCAGAAGACAGCCATGCCAGGTTCTTGTCTTTAAGCACATTATAACATCGGTAATAGGGTCAGGCCTTGGTGTCACCTCCTCCCAAGTTGGACCTGTTATTGGACCACCATTCCTTCATTCTCTTCTTCATTTTTGTCCCTGCAATTCTTTTTGACAGAAACAATTATTGGCCAGAAATTTTGACTGTGTTAGTAACACAGTTCTTCCACTTGAGTCCCTGTCTATCTTCTGGTTGTGGACTCTTCTAGTTCTCTCTCCCCAGTATTGGGCATTTTTGGCGAAGGTTGCCCCATTGAGTCCTGACAGTCTCTCACCTCCCAGATCTCTGGAATGTTCTAGACGTTTTCCCCATCTCCCATCCCATAAGGCTGCATATTTCCACTCATTTTCCTGGCCCTCTGGGCCTCTCTCCTGCCCTATTCACCCTCTCCTGCCTCTTGTCCATGTACCTCCCTCCTTCTGGCTCTCATGATCTTATTCTTACCCCTTCTAAGTGAGATTGAAGCATACTCACTTGGGCCATTCTGCTTGTTTCACTTCTTACTGTCCATAGGTTATATCCTAGGAATTCTGTACTTTTTGACTAATAGTTACTTATTAATGATTACAGGTTTCATGTCCTTTTGGTTCTGAATTACCTCACTCTGGATTTTGCCTGCAAAATTCTTGATGTCCTCATTTTAAATAGCTGAATAGTTTATCATTTTGTAAATGAGCCACATTTTCTGTATCCATTCTTTAGAGCATCTGGGTTGTTTCCAGCTTCAGGGTATAACAAATATTTCTGCTATGAACATAGTGGAGCAAGTGTCCTTGTGTTAAAGTGAGGCATCTTTTGGGTATACGCCCAAGACTGGTATAGATGTGTCTTCTAACTATTTCCAATTTTCTCAAGAATGGACAAATTGATTTCCAGAATTGTTTTATAAAAGCCAAGCCTAGGTAATTTACACTCAATTTGTTTGTCCTTTATTAATTGTCTCTCTGGTGACTTCACTTGATAAGCTATATGTGTTGTTTTTTTTTTTTTTTATGCTTAAATCCATTAGGAAAAGATCCACATTTAGTAACCTATCAATTGATGACTAATGAGGCCCATGTCTGTAATCATAGGAAAGTTCTTCCTGGAACCATGTTCTTAAAAACACATTTTACATGAGTTTCCCAAGATAGAGTCAGGTTAAAAGTGACATATTTACAAGTAACATGTTTAATGGAGGGAGAGAGAAAGAATATTACAAAATATTGTCATTATCTCAAAAAGAAATTAGTCAGGGCTCCCATGATAATGGAGTATAGTTTGATTCCAGTTTGGCTGAGGTTACAGATAATCTCAGTGGCCTCAACTTCTCACACTCCATTTCAACACCACTAACATAAACTATTTTATTCACTTAAGGTTTCTCTGAAATTTACAAACAAAGTAATTCTTTCTAGCAAACAAAGTTTCAGTAACACATAAACTGTAAATTTTCTTCACAGTGACTATATTTCTGAATACTTGGAAGGCCGGAGAATTGCTACCCAGCTGCTAGAGGTTAAATATCTAACATGTTCTGGGAAGGTTATTGCTTCTATATCAGCACATCTGGACAAGTATCACAGGATTTCTCACACTTCCTCAAATGCTCCAGTGATTTTTAAAAACTAGGAACTATAGAAGATCAAGCTCGTGATATTTTAAAGCAGTTGTCTGTGCATTTGTTTTTGGTAGCTAAGTTTTCTGAGACAATTTAAGAACATCAGACTGCTTCTTATATTCTGACCCTGTGTTTTTGCCATAGATGGAAAAATATTTCTTTGCTAGACATCAGTGATTTCAGAGCCAAATAATGCTTCAATCTGGATCCCTGCCAATAAAAACACAGTTTCCCCTCCAGATACATCTTCCCAGTGTTCTTCCCCTATTTCTCCTTGCCTTTTTCCTCAGAGAGTTTCCCTCCCCCCATTCCCCTCCCTGGCACATCAAGTCTCTGCATGGTTAGGTGCATACCCTCTCACTGTAGCCAGGTAAGACAGTCCTATGTACCTGTATGGGGACCCCATTCTAGTCCATGTATGCTCCTAACTAATTGTCTAGTCATGACTGTTTCCCACAATCTCCTAGTAGACCAGAAAGAGTAGATAGAGGCAGTTCTACCCCCTGTTTCATGACCCAAAGGAGCTCCTTAAAAGCATGTCTTTCTCTTAATGCCTAAGAATAACCTTGTTTCTCTATTTGAAAGTAATGTGGGGAAATAAGTTTGAGAGGCAAGCACTCTAGGAATAGCAAACTTCACAGAGCTATTTCTGTATAAAAGTAGCCCCTACCAGTTGTTAAGAAGCCATTTATAGTTGCCCTAATCTGCACAGCAGGTAAAATATTAAAAAGCTCAAGATTAAACAATTCTTTTAAAAAATGACCATGGATAACTCTCTTGCTCTACACAATTATGCTATTGCCATTCCTGCATCTTCTTTGATGGAAAAATGAGAATCAATGAGTATTTATCTTGTCTTTCTATTTGTTTTTTTTGTTTTGAATCATTTTGTTTTGTTTTTCATTCTGTCTTGGCAAAACTCTTTAACCACTCATGATTCCATCCCATCCTACATGGAGAATTTTGCATTTAATAAATATGAACACAACCACACAAGAGTATATCCGGATATAAGCTATGAACATTAGTTAATAATATTTTATCAAAACCAGAAAATGATTAAATATATAAATATAGGATGCTATATTGATACTAGTATGAAATATTATAGCTGGAAAAAATATGTCTATGCAAATAATGTGTGTTCCCTGTCTTACCTGTAACTATAACACTATACTTAAAATTAACCTATCAGTAATGACTTTTGAATAAAAAAATGCTTGAAAGGTAAATGCACTTACTAGACAAATATCAGACAATAAGTGTGTCCTTCGTACACTAACAACCCTTTTAAAGCAATGCTAAGGAAACATATTTCAGAATAATTAGTGTGCAGAACAGAGAGTACACATGTCATAAAATAATATACACAAAAGTTAATAATTATACAACTACTCAATTCAACAACAAAAATGAGAGACAAAATAGCAGTAATAGTCAACTGTGTAATGTTTAGATTATACTATAATCAAAAATAATTTAATAAAACTTTTGAAGAATATGCACTAAATATTACAAATATGTCAAACAAGGAAATAATAGTCGACAGAATCAACAAAATCTATAGATATATAGACTTTTGTTAAGATAAAAGCCATAAATATTTTAGGTATAAAAATAAAATGCAAAATGCTATAAAATATTATGATTTCATTAAAATGAAACTCTGCTAGTTTAAAACCCTTTTTAAATAATTCATGATAAAAGTATAGATTGACAGCACAGTGAATGAAAGATATGGAAGACTTGTTTAATATTCTATGGAAAATATATTTTGGATAAGATAATTTAACATAGATCAAACCACTATGTATTAGATGTGAAATTTCCACATGTTATGTATTCACAGTTGAGGGTTATTCAGAAACATAACAAAAAAATGAATTTCTATTGCACTAATCTTGAGTTACAAATTTTAAGTGAATAACTTCTTAGAAATTAGTCATTAGATATCAGAACTTGGCTAATTTACATAGTCATTTTAATCACTACTTGCTTTGTTTATTCTCTTGGGAAAAGGTTCAGGAGTAGGTATTGATTTACATGATATAAATAATGTGCAAGACAGAGGGCTTTCTATATATTAATTGCTCAATAAAATTTATAATAATGTTATTACTGCTGAGCATATAGTGCTGTAATGTTTTTCACCACACATCCTACTGGTCTCAAATAACATTTTCACATCAAATATAAAAATACCAAAACAAATGTTTAACAGTGTTGTTAGGTGACTTTTCTTTCAAAATGCAGGAGAAATATTTATTTGCTGTATACTGTTATTTAAAAAATTAGCTATCATACACCATGATAAATAAATAGATTCTGTATAATGTCTTCCTCCTTCAGAGTGAATGTGAGAAGATGTAGGTTGAAACTTAAAATTTAATCAACATTTTAATATAAGCATGCATTTTAAAATTTGGCAGTTGAATGGAAATGGAACATTTTGGACTGGAGAGATTATCAGTGGATAAGTGTGCATACTACTTTAGCAGAGAGTCACAGTTTTGTTCTCAGCAACTGTCCTAGGAAACTCACATCTGTCTATAACTCCAGCCCCATGGGGATCAGTAGCATCTTGTCTATATGGACACTTTCAGTCATATGAACGTGCACTTCCACATCCTCATAATATAAAATAAATGATAAATGATAAATAGATAGATAGATAGATAGATAGATAGATAGATAGATAGATACTTAGATAGATAGATAGATAGATAGATAGATAGATAGATAGATGATAGATAGATACAAAGATGTTAAATGTACACATGAGAGGTATAGATAGATAGATAGATAGATAGATAGATAGATAGATAGATAGATATTATAGATATTATATAGATATAATAGATATATGATAGATGGATAGATAAATAGATAGATAGATGATATATATATAGAGATAGATAGATAGATAGATAGATAGATAGATAGATAGATAGATAGATAGATAGATAGATAGATAGATGATAGCTGGTAGACTGACACAGAAACAATGTGTGCATATGTGTTTTCAATAAGGAAGGGCACATTACAATGGCAGTGGTGGCATGTGCCTTCATTCTCAGTACTTGGGAGGCAGAGACAGGCAGATCTTTGAGTTCAAAACCACCTACTCTACAAAATAAGTTCCCAGACAGCAAGGGCTACACAGAGAAACACTCTTTGAAACAAACAAACAAACACACAAATGAACAACAAAGAAAAGAAGAAGAAGGGCACATTATTGAATGCTAGATATGTCTTGAATGTATTTTCTACATCACCATTTGTAATACAATTTGCAGATTTCCTGAAAATTTTTTCAACATAGAATCATTATGTATCTTATATATATTTTCTTCTCCTGAGAGTTTGAAAATTAGATTAAAGGTAACTCTAGTTTCTCCTTTATCCCAAACAAATAATATGCACAAGCTAAAGTGAGTGTATATAGTATGAGATCTAATATGGCCAAAATTCTCACAAGAAAGTTTCCATCTATTCACTTGCAAATCTAATATCTAGAGAACCATATATTGACAGTCTTTTTAAAAAAATAAGACAGTATTTACTTTTATTTATTTTTTTAATTTTATTTTCTAAATTTTTTTATTTACATTCCAAATCATTTCCCCTTTCCCGCTTCCTCCCTCCCCAAAAGTCCCATAAGCCCCCTTCCCACTCTCTTTTCCCATTCAACCCCCTCTCGTTTCTCTGTCCTGGCATTACCCTACATCCAGTCTTTCCAGGACCAGGGGTCTCTCCTTCCATCTTCTTAGAAATCTATTGATATGCGTAATGTGTCTAGGGTATTCCCAGATTCTGGGTTAATATCCCCTTATCAGTGACTGCATACCATGTGTGTTCTTTTGTGATTGGGTTACATCACTAAGAATGATATTTTCAAGTTCTGACCATTTGCCTAGGAATTCATTGTTTTTAATTGCAGAGTAGTATTGCATTGTGTAAATATACCACATCTTTTGAATCCATTCCTTCGTTGAGGGACATCTGGGTTATTTCCAGCTTCTGGCTATTATAAATAAGGCTGCTATAAACATAGTGGACCATGTGCCTTTATTGCATGCAGGTAAAGCCTCTGGGTATATGCCCAGGAGTGGTATAGCCGGGTCCTCCGGGAGTGCCATGCCCAGTTTTCTGAGGAACCGCCAGACTGCTTTCCAGAGTGGTTGTACCAGCTTGCAATTCCATCAGCAGTGGAGGAGTGTTCCTCTTTCTCCACATCCTCGCCAACAACTGCTGTCTCCTGTGTTTTTGATCTTAGCCATTCTGACTGGAGTGAGATGGAATCTCAGGGTTGTTTGATTTGCATTTTCCTAATGACTAAGGATGATGAACATCTCTTTAGGTGCTTCTCAGCCATTAGGTATTCTTCAGGTGAGAACTCTTTGTTTAGCTCTGTACCCCATTTTTTAATAGGGTTACTTACCTCTCTGGAGTTTAACTTCTTGAGTTCTTCGCATATATTGGTTATTAGCCCTCTGTCAGATGTAGGGTTGGTAAAGATCATTTCCCAGTTAGTTGGTTGCCGCTTTGTCTGTTTAACAGTGTCTTTTGCCTTGCAAAAACTTTGTAATTTAATGAGTTCCCATTTGTCTATTCTTGATCTTAGAGCATAAGCTATTGGAGTTCTGTTCAGGAAATTCTCCCCTGTGCCCATATGTTCAAGGTTCTTCCCTAGTTTCCTTTCTATTAGTTTCAGTGTGTCTGGTTTTACGTGGAGGTCCTTGATCCACTTGGAATTGAGCTTAGTGCAAGGAGATAAGAATGGGTCAATTTGCATTCTTCTGCATGTTGACCTCCAGTTGAGACAGCACCATTTGTTGAAAAGGCTATCTTTTTTCCACTGGATGGTTTTAGCTCCTTTGTGAAAGATCAAGTGACCAAAGGAGTGTGGATTCATTTCTGGGTCTTCAACTCTGTTCCATTGATCTACATGCCTGTCACTGTACCAATACCATGCGGTTTTTAACACTATTGCTCTTTAGTACAGCTTGAGGTCTGGGAAACTGATTCCCCAGAGGTTCTTTTACTCTTGAGAATAGTTTTAGCTATTCTGGGTTTTCTGTTATTCCAGATGAATTTTTGAATTGCTCTTTCTAACTCTATGAAGAATTGAGTTGGGATTTTGATGGGGATTGCATTGAATCTGTATATTACTTTTGGTAAGATGGTCATTTTTACTATATTAATCCTGCCAATCCATGAGCATGGCAGATTTTCCATATTCTGAGGTCTTCTTCAATTTCTTTCTTCAGAGACTTGAAGTTCTTGTCATACAGATCTTTCACTTGTTTGGTTAGAGTCATGCCAAGATACTTTATATGGTTTGTGGCTATCGTGAAGGTTATCATTTCTCTTACTTTTTTCTCAGCCTGCTTATCCCTTGAGTATAGGAAGGCTACTGACTTGCTTGAGTTGATTTTATATATGACCACTTTGTTGAAGTTGTTTATCAGCTGTAGGAGTTCTCTGGTGGAGTTTGGCAAATAGTGATAGTTTGACTTTTTCCTTTCCAATTTGTATCCCTTTCACCTCTTTTTTTTTGTCTAATTGCTCTAGCTAGACCTTCAAGTACTATATTGAAAAGATATGGAGAGAGAGGGCAGCCTTGTCTAGTCCCTGATTTTAGTGGTATTGCTTCAAGTTTCTCTCCATTTAGATTGATGCTGGCTACCGGTTTGCTGTAAATTGCTTTTACTATGTTTAGATATGGGCCTCTAATTCCTGATCTTTACAAGACCTTTAGCATGAAAGGATGCTGAATTTTGTCAAATGCTTTCTCAGCATCTAATGAGATGACCATGTGGTTTTTTCTTAACAGCCAAAATGATTTGAAAACCATAGTTTCCTGGAAAGGGCTATCAAATCTTTGTCAATTCTACTTTCTAAACAGAGCATATTTTGAAAATGATGTATTGAAAAATTCAATGCAGGTATCATATCAATGTCAAATTCTGCAAAAACCTCTTTGTTTTCTGTCTTATTTAATCTTCTTTCTTCTACCTGAACTCATATTCTGCCTATACATTCCAACCAATATTTTTAAAGTTAATTCATATTCTCATTCTGAAAAAAAAATTTCTTCAGGTAAAACCTTTATTCTTTTTTTTCTCTCTCTTTCTATCACATTCCTATATTTCATAGTGACTACCTTAACGGCTTTATATATTTGAAAGTGTGCTCAGTAAATTGTGATTAAATTGAAAAGAGGCACACAACAATTCTGGCATGTGATTGAATAGTACGTTTCACTATGATTCAATATGATAAATTTGCTTTAATTGTTCTTTTATGATTCTTTTAAATGCACTACTTAAAGCACCTTTAAGTTAAAAAGCAAAAGTATCATAACATTCTTATGTACAAAACACATTTATTTCCACATTAAAATTACAACTATAAAAAAAAAGAAAATCTATGGCCATCTTTTCCACTGTGACTGAGTAGACAGGCGTAGACAGGGGTGCAGGGATCATCTGATTGGAGGATGGCTTGGTACCTGCCCCACCAGGCCTCTGCCTGCACCCAGGTGCTCAGCAACACCTCAGTCATCTGTGTACCTACACTGCCAGGGGACATCTGCCCTGCGGGTAGTTACACTGTTGGAGGGAGTCCTGCGTTTAGAGGTGAGACACCTCCATGTTTGCCATTGTGACTGAGTAGATCAGTGCAGAGAGGGGAACAAGGATCACCCAAGTGAAGCATCCCTTGGCACATACCCCGCCAGGGCTCTGCCTTTACCCAGGGGCTCCGCAGCACTGCAGTCTTCTGTGCTCTAGTCTACTAGGGCATATTTGCTCTGCATTGAGTCCTGCAAGTAGAGGTGAGGCCAACATCTTCTCTCCTGTAACTGAACAGGCTGCTACAGCCAGGAACACAGAGAACATCTGAGTGTAAGATCACTTGGGACTTGGTCTTCCAGGGTCCGACCTACACCCAGGAGCTGGGAAGCCCACAGCAATTTGTGCTAGGGGAAAGCCGGTCACTCAGAGGTGCTGAGATAAGCCTGCAATCACACAGAAGGGACAAGCACTAGTCAGTGACAATAGAACCAACTAATAAAAGATATAGCCAGATGGCAAAAGGCGAACATAGGAATGTTACTAACAGAAATCAAGGCAATATGGCTCTATCTGAACCCATTTCTCCCACAACAGCAAGTCCTGGATATTCCAACACACCAGAAAAGCAAGATTTGGGTTTAAAATCACATCTCATAATGCTGATGGAGGGCTTCAAGAAGGACATAAATAACTCCCTTAAAGAAATACAGGAGAACACTAGTACACAGGGAGAAGCCCTTGACGAACAGAGGGAAAACACAACAAAACAGGTGAAGGAATTGGACAAAGCGATCTAGGATCAAAAGATGGAGGTAGAAACAATAAAGAAATCACAAAGGGAAACAACTCAGGACATAGAAAACCTAGGAAAGAAGTCAGGATTCATAGATCCAAGCATCAACAACAGATTACAAGAGATAGAAGACAAAATCTCAGATGCAGAAGATACCATAGAAAGCATTGATACAACAGTCAAAGAAAATAAAACATGGAATAAGCTCCTGACCCAAAACATCCGGGAAATCCAGGACAAAATGAGAAGACCAAACCTAAGGATTATAGATATAGAAAAGAGTGAAGGTTTCCAACTTAAGGGCCAGTAAATGTCTTCAACCAAATTGTAGAAGAAAACTTCCCTAACCTAAAGAAAGCAATGGCCATGAACATACAAGAAGCCTACAGGACTCCAAATAGATTCACCAGAAAAGAATTACCTCCTGTCACACAATAATTAAAATACCAAGTGTACTAAACAAAGAAAGAATATTAAAAGCAGTAAGGGAAATAGGTCAAGTAACATATAAATGTAGACCTATCAGAATTACAGAGGACTTTTCACCAGAGACTGTGAAAGCCAGAAGAGCCTAAGCAGATTTCGTACAGACCCTAAGGGTACACAAATGCCAACACAAACTGCTATATCCAGCAAAACTTTCAATTACCATGAATGGAAAAACCAAGGTATTTCATGGCAAAAACAAATTTACACAGTATCTTTTTACAAGTCCAGCCCTTCAAAGGATAATGAATGGAAAACACCAACAATAGGAGGGAAACTACACACTAGAATAAAAAAGAAAAAAAAAAAGAAAGAAGACATAGACTGACAGACTGGATATGTAAATAGGACCCAACATTTTGCTGCATACAAGAAATGCATCTCAGTGTCAAAGACAAATACTACCTCAGATTAAAAGGCTGGAAAACAGTTTTCCGAGCAAATGGTCCCAGGAAATGAGCTGGAGTAGCCATTCCAATATTCAATAAAATAGACTTTCATCCTAAAGTCATCAAAAAAGACACTGAAGGACACTTTCTATTCATTAAAGGAAAAATCTACCAGGAAAACTCACAATTGTGAACATCTATGCTCCAAATGCAAGGGCACCCTCATTCATAAAAGAAACTTTACTTAAGCTTAAAGCACACAACGCTCCCCACATAATAACTGTGGGGGATATGAACACCCCACTCTCCTCAATGGCCGGATCAGGAAAACACAAACTAAACAGAGACACAGTGAAACTAACAGAATTTTTTGACCAAATAAATTTAATAGATATCTATAGAATATTTCATCCTAAATCAAAAGAATATGCCTTCTTCTCAGCACCTCATGGTACTTTTTCCAAAATTGACCATATAATTGGTCACAAAACAAAGCTCAACAGATAAAAGAAGATCAAACTAATCCCATGCCTACTATCAGATCACTATGAAGTACGGTTGGTCTTCAATGGCAACAAAAACAACAGAAAGCCCACATACACATTGAAGCTGAACAATGCTCTACTCAATGATACATTGGTCAAGGAAGAAATGAGGAAAGAAATCAAAACTTTTTTAGAATTTAATGAAAATAAAGGCACAGCATATCCAAATTTATGGGACACAATGAAAGCAGTGCTAAGAGGAAAACTCATAGCTCTGAGTGCCTCCAAAAAGAAACTGGAGAGAGCATACACTAGCAGCTTAATGGCACACCTGAAAGCCCTGGAACAAAAAGAAGCAAATACATTCAAGAGGAGTAGGAGGCAGGAAATCATCAAACTCAGGGCTGAAATCAACCAAATAGAAACAAAAAGAACTATACAAAGAATCAGCAAAACCAGGAGCTGGTTCTTTAAGAAAATCAACAGGATAGATAAACCTTTAGCCGGACTAACCAGAGGGCACAGAGACAGTATCCAAATTAACAAAATCAGAAATGAAAAGGGAGAAAAAACAGAAACTGAGGAAATTTAAAAAATCATCTGATCCTAATACAAAAGCCTATATTCAACACAACTAAAAAAGTCTGGGTGAAATGGACTATTTCCTAGACAGATAACAACTACCAAAGTTTAATTAGGATTAGATAGACCATCTAAATGATCCCATAACCCCAAAAGAAATAGAAGTGGTCATGACAGACTCCCAACCAAGAAAAGCACAGGACCAGATGGTTTTAGTGCAGAATTATATCAGATCTTCAAAGAAGAGCTAACATCAATACTCTTCAAACTCTTGCACAAAATAGAAACAGAAGGAACACTGCCCAAATCATTCTATGAAGCCACAATTTCACTGATTCCAAAACCACACAAAGATCCAACAAAGAAAGAGAATTTTAGACCAATTTTCATTACGAATATCGATGCAAAAATACTCAATATAATTCTTGCCAACCGAATCCAAGAACAAATAAAAATGATCATTAACCATGATCGAGTAGGCTACATCCCATTGATGCAGGGATGGTTCAATATACGGAAATCCGTCAATGCAATCCACTACATAAACAAACTCAAAGGAAAAAAAACCACATGGTCATTTCATTAGATGTTGAAAAAGCATTTGACAAAATTCAGCATGCTTTCATGTTAAAGGTATTGGAAATAAAAGGAATTCAAAGCCTATACCTAAACATAGTAAAAGCAATATACTGCAAACCAGTAGGCAACATTACACTAAATGGAGAGAAACTTGAAGCAATCTCACTAAAATCAGGGACTAGACAATGCTGCCATCTCTCTCCATATTTGTTCAATATAGTACTTTAAGTTCTAGCTACAGCAATTAGACAACAAAAGGAGATCAAAAGTATTCAAATTGGAAAGGAAGAAGTCAAACTATCACTATTTGCAGATGATATGATAGTGTCCTTAAGCAACCCAAAAACTCCACCAGAGAACTCCTACAGAAGATAAACAACTTCAGCAAAGTGGCCGGATATAAAACCAACCCAAACAAATCAGTTGCCTTCCTATACTCAAAGGATAAACAGGCTGAAAAATAAGTTAGGGAAATGACACCCTTCACAATAGCCACAAACAAAATAAAGTATCTTGGTGTGACTCTAACCAAACAAGTGAAAGATCTGTATGAGAGGAACTTCAAATCTCTGAAGAAAGAAATCAAAGAAGACCTCAGAAGATGGAAAAAATTTTCCATGCTCTTGGATTGGCTGGATTAATGTAGCAAAAATGGCCATCTTGACAAAAACAATCTACAGATTCAATGCAATCCCAATCAAAGTCCCAACTCCATTCTTCATAGTGTTATAAAGAGCAATTCTCAAATTCATCTGGAAGAACAAAAAACCCAGGATAGCTAAAACTATTTTCATCAGTAAAAGAACTTCTGGGGCAATCAGTATCCCTGACCTCAAGCAGTACTACAGAGCAATAGTGCTAAAAACTGCATGATATTGGTATAGTGACAGGCAGGTAGATCAATGGAATTGAAATGAAGACCCAGAAATGAATCAACAAGCCTATGGTCACTTGATCTTTGACAAAGGAGCTACAACCATCCAGTTGAAAAAGGATAGTCAAATGGTGTTGTTTCAACTGGAGGTCAGCATGCAGAAGAATGAAAATTAATCCATTCTTATCTCTTTGTACTAATTCAAGTCCAAGTGAATCAAGGACCTGCACATAAAACCAGACACACTGAAACTAAGATTAAAGAAACTGGGGAAGAACCTTGAGCACATAGGCACAGGGAAACAATTCCTGAAGAGAAGATCAATAGCTTATGCTCAAAGATCAAGAATTGACAAATGAGACCTCATAAAATTACAAAGTTGCTGTAAGGTAAAGGATACTCTCAAAAGGACAAAATGGCAACCAAGAAACTGGGAAAAGATCTTTACCAACCCTACATCAGACAGAGGGCTAATATCCAATATACACAAAGAACTCAAGAAGGTAGATTCCAGAAAGCCAAGTAAACCCTATTAAAAAATGGGGTACAGAGCTAAACAAAGAATTTTCACCTGAGGAATATCGAATGGCTGAGAAGCACATAAATAAATGTTCAACATCCTTAGTCATCAGGGAAATGCAAATCAAAACAACCCTGAGATTTCACCTCATACCAGTCAGAATGGCTAAGATCAAAACTCAAGAGACAGCATCTGCTGGCAAGGATGTGGAGAAAGAGGAACACTTCTTCATTGCTGGTGGGATTTCAAGCTGGTACAATCACTCTGGAAATGAGTCTGTCTGTTCCTCAGAAAACTGGGCATGACACTCCCGGAGGACCCTGCTATACCACTCCTGGGCATATATCCAGATGATTCTCCAGCATGTAATAAGGATGCATGCTCCACTATGTTCTTAGCAGCCCTATTTATAAGAGCCAGAAGCTGGAAAGAACCCAGATGTCCCTCAATGGAAGAATGGATACAGAAAGTATGATATATTTACACTATGGAATACTACTCAGCTATTAAAAACAATGAATTCATGAAATTCTTAGGTAAGTGGGTGGAACTGGAGAATGCCATCCTGAGTGAGGTGACCCAGTCGGAAAAGTACACACATGGTATGCACTCACTGATAAGTGGATATTAGCCCAGAAACTTGGAATACACAAGAAACTATTCACATGTCAAATGGTGCCCAAGAAGAAAGGAGAGGTCCCTGCTCCTGGAAAGGCTCAGCAGTGTAGAGGAATACCAGGACAGGGAAGAAGGAATGGGTTGATTGGGGAACAGGGGGAGGGAAGATGGCTTATGAGACTTTCCAGGAGGGGGAATCCAGGACTGGGGAAATCATTTGAAATGTAAATAAAGAATATATCTAATAAAAATAAAGTCCTTCCCCAGTGGTGGAAAAATCTTTAATTTAATTTTATATTTTTTGTCCTTGACCTAACGATTTTAACCCTATTCTAAAATTTTAAGTCACATAATTAGCATAAACTAGGCATTGGAAAGTGATTTTTGAAAAGTGCCAGAGAATTAGTATTAAATAAGTTATAGGGTTTCTAGTTATTGCCAACAAGAAAATTCAAATTATCATAGTAAATATCTAGAAATTTACCTCGTAAAATTAAGGTTAATAGTGTTTAGAGGAATGTTATTATCCATTTTTTTCCAAAAAAAGGAAGTAAATTAACTGCACATTATTTTACTTTGAGGTATTATATGTAAGTAATGTTGCATATTTTCCTTGTAGTTAACTTGAAAAGCAAGAGTCAAATACTTTTACGGATAAATATAGGAAAGGCAAAAGAAAAGAAATATGTATATTACTTCCTGGAGGGCCTAAGAATATGCAGATTATTTATTAGGATTATTTGCTCACTTTAAAGACAGATGACATAAAAGAATTTACACTTGGAGTAAAACACACATCTACCAAAAAATTACTTGTAATAAATTTTTTATCTCCTTTGATCTTTGACCCTCTCATTTATATCCTTTAATAAGTGGGTACTACAGAAAATTCTGTGTAGATGTAGGAAATATTTAGCTAAAATATTAAAAATCTAGGAATAGCAACCAGAGTCATTTTGAACTTTTGGTAAATAATCTTTTAACTTTCTTCATAAAGATTTCTAGAAGTCAACATAATTAGAGTGAAAAACTTATTTGACTCTTGAAATAATTATATTTACATGTAATTGTCCCTTTATCTTATGTGATAGAATTTCTATCATTGTGACAAAGATAACTGAGAAAAACAACATGAGGGAGAAAAACATTGGGTTCATGAGTTCAGTAGTTCTAATTCATGAATAGCAAATTCAGTGTGTTAAGATAATGTAGTAGTAATAATGTAAGGATCATAGGATTTATCTCCATCAAAATTTATAATCTACAATAACAGTTTCATTTCAGTGCATTGGTATGAAATTTCAAGGGTTCATATCATAAAAATAATACCTATAAAAACATCTCCCAAACAGTAAAACCACATGGTTTTTTCTTTGAGATAATTTTTTTTGAAGCTGGTAAACATTTTTTTATTGTATCACACTGTTAACTATTATTTCTATACATGTGTTTTTGCAGATATGATGTTTGGGTCTGTCTGTGTGTATGCTTGTGTGTGTGTGTGTGTGTGTGTGTGTGTGTGTGTGTGTGTGTGTGTGTATGTGTGTATTTCACATATGGACATTCACATAAGTGTATTAATGTGTATTTTCATAAAAATATAGCCCTAATTAAAGCATTTTAAAACAGCTTCCAAAGCAATTAAAACACAAATGAGTATCTCTGCAGAACTGAATGAAATCAAAATTTGCCTCCTTGTCATGATAAATAAATTAACATATATGAAAATGTTATATTACGCATGTTGACAAGCCTCAGCATTCAGCCTTTGGTAAAATTTAAAAGCTCCATAATAATTTAATGGTTCTAGTGTATAATAAATTGTCATCAATAAATGCTCTCTAGTTTACTATTTAGGTTCTGGATTCTAAGACCTAAAGAAAAAACTGGATGAAGATTACTTAGTGTAAAATATAAGTGAGGTCAATCTATATAAAACATATTTGCGGCCGGGCGGTGGTGGCGCACGCCTTTAATCCCAGCACTTGGGAGGCAGAGGCAGGCGGATTTCTGAGTTCGAGGCCAGCCTGGTCTACAGAGTGAGTTCCAGGACAGCCAGAACTATACAGAGAAACCCTGTCTCGAAAAACCAAAAAAAAAAAAAAAAAAAAAAACCATATTTGCGGTTAGCTTAAGGAAATCTAAAATAGGTTAGTGAAGTTCTTTGCATATGACTTTAATGGAAGAAAAAATACAATTTAATTGAAAATACTCAGGACAAAGACTAGTGGAAGAATTGTATAATCAGTTCTTTCTGTCAAAAAAAGTAGATGTGAGGGGTCAATGAGATGGCTCAGTAAAGTGTTTATCCTACAACCATGGTATAAACAATTTGCATCTGAAAAACCCAAGAAAAATATAACGCTATGTGGGTTAAATGGTGGTCTGCATCTGCTCAGGGTTTGGGCCCCTGGGCAAGGCAGGACGTGGAAGTTTTTATTGCTAGCACCTCACACTGGAGCTGGATGGGCGTCATGCTGTGAGAAGCCACCATGGAGACATGGAAGTTTTGACTGTCAGCACCCCATGCTGCAGCTACCATGGAGGCTTTGGACAGCAGATTCTCAGACTCTTGGGCACCCCAGACATCCACTGATGGATGCCACAGAAGAGCTGAGAATGCCCCCCCACCCCCTGTGGGCTGGATCTAGCCCAGGGCCAAATGGGAAGTGGGGAGGAGATTGCTCTGGCTAGGTCCCATGTGGACAAGAGTCCTTGGCATGGTTGACTGGTGACTTGGCTTAGTGGAGACCGTGACTGGCCTTCTACTGGAGACTAGATGCAACTCTTTAGAAGAAGGCTTGTTCCATTGCTCCAGCAAGTTGGATCCTGATGAGAAGAGACAGTTCATGGTTTTAAAGCATGTATTGTCATGGAGGACAGCTGTGTGGAGTTAAACTCTACCTCACTTTCTCAGGGCAGGCCTGAGGTTAAATGCCTTTTGCAGGGAGGAGTGTTTCAAAAGGAGAGCTTAATTAGCTAAGCCCTTCAGGCCTTTAGGTACCTGATTAAAATGGAGATCTGTCTTGAGGCTAGGTGTTGCCCATATGTGACTGATGGCCATAGACCTATGGAGTAGAGAGCTTGTGTCAGGAGCCTGGTGTCTAGGAGCTTGGCAAAATGCCTACAATCCCTTTCAGGATTACCTCCAGCTGGTTCACTGGGATTTTAAACCTAGCTTAACCAGAAACCAGGCTGCCTTTAAGGTTCCCACAGGGCAGTAGTACACATCTGTAACACCAGGAATGGTAGTAATGGAGGAGGTTGGGTAGAGAAAACAAGCATATCCTCATTAGCTAGTCAGCCTAATCCATAGGTGACATTTATCTATGAATATAGATCTTATGTAACAACCAAAGTGGGGAGGGAGGCATCTGACATCAACCACTGACTTCTATATACACATGTCAAACATTTACTCAATCATTCATTTAAACATACACACATGCACATATGAGCACACAGACACGTGCATGCACACACACACATGTTCACACACACACACACACACACACACACACACTCACACAAAAAAGCACAAAGACTAAATCTGAGTGACCCAAGAAAAATTTATTGACAAAAACAGATAGTCTGTATGAAAGAAACATTTGTGACACTGAACTGAGGAATTTAAGGTTATAAGCAAATGGAAATTATTTGTTATAGGGAAAATATGCTCCAACATAGTATGTACATTTGTAGGTACACTTCTATTACTAGATATTCTCATGCAATTCAAGAAAAATTTTCCATCTTCACCTTTTATTAGGAGGCTTAAAATAGCCTACTTTCTGTGGTAAGTTTGTCTAATGCATATTACCAGAGACTTAAGTTCAAATGACAATTTTTATAACAATATCTGTAATTTTAGGAATGATTAATTTTCAAATTCTTATTAAAAACTCTCCCCAAATTATAAACTACATTAAAATTATTGTTAAAACAAGTAAAGAGGAAGAATGAATCTTAAATGTCTCTTCTGTCAATAAGCTTTTCCCCTTGTCTTCTGTGGAGGTTTAAAGTCACAACTAAAGTTCTCAAAAGATGTTTTAGGGATAAAACCTGTAACATGTTGTCCTACTTAACTACCCCTCTGACTTGATACCTCCAATGGACAAGATGACTAGGTGCTATATCTAAACAGAAGAGGCCATGACATTGTAAAATAGCCTTACTCCTGCCTGGCCTGCAAGAGTAGGGGGAGAGTGTTGGCAAAGGTAACAACTAAATGCAAGTTTATTTACCGACAAAGCTGTTAAAATAATCTGTCCTTTTCTTCTGTCTCAAAGTCTCATATGGAGGGAACATTTTTCAAACACTCCAAGAAGTTGTTGCTCATTTCTTACTTGTGGCCTGCAAAGTTAAAAGACTGCTGATGCAGTGAGATGTCTAAGGAATTCCACCAGCATTTTCTCAAATGCCAAAAAGGGATTGAAGTGAGAAAGAATGGACAAGGAAGTCTCAATGAAAAAGAGTGTGGGTACAATTCATATGGTAGATATCAATGTTGGGAGAAGAAAAAGTCATAAATGTCTGAAGAGTGAAAGCCAGGTTCCAGGAACAGAAAGGACTTGACTCAAATGAGAAAACAATCATTTTCTATTAGGTATGTAAGAATTTTCCAAGAAAGCAACGTGGCTATTAAGGTAACTCAATGTTTTATACAGGGGCTGGAATAAAAACAACAGACACATTACAAGTACAGAGATGAGAATGGATGAAGATCGTTTATACATGAGAACATCTCATTTACCATAGTTCATTTTCTTTTAAAATATGTAATGTTTCTACTCAAGAAACAGAAACCAGATAGATGTGATACAATGTTATTTACAGAGTTTTGGCTACAAGTTACTTTGAATGGTTGGGGTTGTTCTCATCACATGAATGTCTTAGACAAATTGAATGATTTCCCCATCTTTAGCATGACATTGGGATTTCTTTTTTACTATTTGCTTGAGTTACCTGTGAATCAAAATAGGTAAGATACTTATCATTTTTCTCATTCTTGACAAAATTCTGTAAAGTTTATCTAGATTATCTTCACATTGCCTGTTTACTCCTTAAAATTATGTGTAGGGGTTGATGCAGGCTCAATGTTTACGAGATGCGGCTGTTCTAGTAAGTCCATTTGGGAGGAATTGATGTAGAAACCTTGGTTTTCATTAGTTTTATGGAGTTTATCTTTGTTGATTAGACAGAAGGCAATATAAATCTTATTATTTCCTTTACAGCATATGTACTTTATTGGGAAATTAATTTAATAAATAGTTCCTGAAATTACAGAATACATTTGAGAAAACTATCCTACTGAAATTAAGTCAAACCTGAATGTAATGTCATGAGCTAGGAATAGTAGTGCTCAGGAAGCTGAGGCAGGAAAATAACAAATTCAAACTAGTCTATGATATATAACAAGTCCCTTCCTCAAAGAAATAAAAATCAAGCAAAGTTAGAACTCTCTGTCTGTCTCTCTGTCTGTCTCTGTCTCTGTCTCTGTCTCTCTCTCTCTCTGTCTCTCTCTCTCTCTCTCTCTCACACACACACACACACACAACTAATTTTCACTTAATCCTTCTAAAATAATTCACAGGTGTTATTTTGGTGCTAAATTGCATGTTAAAACTTACCCAGGTTTGGACAATGTTATTTTAAAAACAGGATTATAACCTTCGTGTCACAGACTCTTTGCATCTGACTTTCCTAGTCATTTATTAAGGATGTAGGTGAATCCAACCTTGGAGTCTTCATTGGTATTAAGTTAAACAGGAGTCCCAACATTGTTAAACTGGCTTCTGTGATTCACAATACCTTTTCAGCCTCTGTTTCATGAAATACTTCCTTTCTTCATGCTCCCACTGACATACCTCTCTTTTTTTCTGCTGTTTCACAGCAAGAACCCAATCTTCATTAACTGTATGTAACTTGAGTGAACCTAGGCACACCCAAAAATCATGCGAAGACTCTCCCGTAGAGCCATATAATACTTTCCCTCCTGTTCTGGTCTTCCCTTTTGCATCTATATACATGGTAAAGGGGAGAAAACTGTCATTTCTTTTGCCTGTCTCAATACCTGATTAATTAATTTAATACAGAATATTTCTACTTTGTTGGGGCTGTTTGCTTTGCAGGAAACAATTTGAATTCAGTTTCATATCTGAACATAAAAATATTATTTAAATTAAAAAAGAGAAACAGTACTGTATAGCACCTCCATCACATATGTAAAGTCACTACTTGACATGATTGACACGGAGAGTCATGACTGTCAGCTCCAAGAAACTTGACACTTCATATATAGTGAAACAAGACTGTTATGTATAGAAATACAGAATATAAAATGCATATCTAATAAAATAGGAAAATTCAGTATGGATTTCCATACTGAATTTCAAAAACTATCAAGAGATATAATTAACTGTTTATGGCAGAATAAGATGAATGGAGAAAATCAATTTTAAAAGGCATTTTACAGAAATTAGGGAATATTAGAAAATACAAAGTGTTACAGTAATAAAATAAAAAAGCTTCTTCCTTTCTAAGAACATCCTAATGGAAATAGCATTCAAAATTATAAAGCAACCCAGAGACTATCAGTTCCATATTATTGTTGGAATACTATAGCTTCATTGAAAACTGAAGCTAAAAGTCTTATGGGAAATATATGTCTAAAATCCTGCAGAAAATACAAAGTGATTATTCATGAACTTGCTCAAACAAGCAGCTAAATCTCTAAAGTTTTAAGTGTATGCTTCTGAACCATTCACAGTAGAAGTGTTAACTTCTAATAACTTCATGAATTCTGGGCCACTCCTGGTTTAGGAAACCCAGCACTGAGGTGGTTGTTACAGAGATTTGTGAGTATGACCTACATTTCATAGAGAAGAATAAGTTGATGTATATGAATCCTGGCATTAAAAGAAATGTGTCAGTTTTGACTAAAAATGACAAAGGCAGTACAAAATATAGAGTACTTTGAAGCCGGTTATGTCCACAGATAATTTCCAGAGTTCTGAAGAACAGTGAGAAGGCCTTCCTTTTCAGCTTCCTATGAGGATATTGTCAACAGTGATTTGGTTTATCATTATATGTTGGTTTGTTGAAGTAAGATGACATTTTAGTCTATAAGCATTGCATGAGCACAAGCCACACAGAATAAAAAAATACCTAAATTTTTAGCTGTTGCTGATTATGATTGTGAAATCCTATTCTGCAGTCTAATGCTGCATAAGATTAGGTTTTGAGTGACTACTGAGAAGTTGGGTAGTTTACATGTAGGTAGCTAGGAATTGTGACTTGAAGCTATCCTGTGGCAAATTGTAGTTTTCAAATATCATGTAAGAAGAAGCACTCTTTTCCTCATTTTCATCAAAAATAGAATGCAATAACCTTGAACTTGATGCTAGACTTTTCTTGCAAACTCAATTATGATCAATTATAAGATGTTAAAGAGGCCTTGAATGTCTTCTGAGGACATATCAGAAGAAACCATTTATTTTCTGCCTTCTTTTTCTTCTCTCCCCTCTATTTTTATGCATAAAATAGATGCATAGAAACTCATCTCCTTTAGAACTCAACTCCTTGAATCTGAGGAACTGAGGCCTTATAGAATGAGGACTTATAAGTACTCCATAACTCCCTCTCATTCTGGCTTTCTCATGCATGAATTCTTCCACACAGTACTCAGGCACATCACCAAAAGAGCTTCCAAATAATTTTAGCACATAACAACCTGAGCCATCTTAAGTATTAATGTTCTCCAACATGAAATAATAGGAGTCATGGATTAGGGGATCATGCTATCCTCCTACAAACAGTACCACAAAAATCTAATCCTTAGAATTTATGTACTTGACTAAATGATAATTGTAGTATGCCTTAAGTTTAGAAATTATTTACAACATAGCCATTGACAATTAAAAGAACAGAGAGTGACAATGGATTCTTTTAAAGAAACATTCTTACTCAACTACTGTGGTAACTCCTTTGTGCCTTAAGTTCATTCATCTGAGGATTGATTATTCCAAGTGAAGAATGACTTGAAACTAAGCACTGACAAAGCTAACGGATGACAAGAGCGAACCTCATAGACAGTCACCAAAAAATAACTGGAGCTGACAAAAATATAGTTGCACCACAGGAATATATAGATTAAGGGCTTAGCAGAGCAGTGCAAGCTGCCTTCAAAAATGTGAAGGGCTGTCATGTGGAAGATGGATTAGACTTGTACTCTAGAGCTCTCGAGAGCAGAACTAATACCTCCTGTTGGTTGGTCTAGGGGAAGAGATTTTTATTCCTAATAAAAGGAGGCATTTTCCTGTAATCACAGTAATAAAGACTGTTCTTCAGAAAGTGCTTCTGTGATATTTTTCTTTTGTAAAAAGCATGGATATTGTAATGATATGATTTCTAAAGACTCTTGTTTTATATAAAACACCAAGGATAGGTATCCAAATATATTCTGTGCATAAGTTTGTAAGTCTGAAGCAATTTATCAACCACTTCTATTTTTATAATAATATATAATCATTCATTTGGACTGTGGGGTAGTTAAAAGAGAAATAAAATAATTGTATATCATATTTCAATGACTTTATTTTTAAAGGACAACAAAATACTTTATAACTTCATGTAACTCAACATACAAAATGGATATTACATTGAAATTATAGTAAATCATTTGAGAAGACTTATAAGTGTATCAGCTGTAAACTGTGTTATATTGTCTAAATATATTATTTTAGACATATTTATAAAAATTTTATTTGTGTAAAGTTACGTTTATGTGTATTAACTCTCTTAACAATGACTTCTTTAGCTGTCTGTGCATAGAACTAACATAATAAACCAAAAAGAAAATCAATAGGATGTGATTTAATGAATCACTATAGAATGAATCATAGGAAATCTACTAGCAAATATTTGCAACTTAAGATTTTATACTGTATTTATGTAAAATTAGAAGCAAGAGAAGGATAACCAACTCAAAGGTACATGCTAGTTGTGGTATTCACCACATTAATCATATTATTTGCAGTGTCATGATGTATTAGTTAGGGTTTTACTGCTGTGAACAGACACCAAGAGCAAGGAGACATGTAGACAACATTTAATTGAGGCTGGCTTACAGGTTCTGAAACTCAATCCATTATCATCAAGGTGGGAGTATGGCAGCTTCCAAGCAGGCATGTTATAGGCAGAGCTGAGAGTTCTACATCTTTGTCTGAAGGCTGCTAGAAGAAGATGGGCTCACACATGGTTAGGAGGAGAGTCTTAAAGTCCATGCCCATAGTGACACACTTCTTCCAACAAGGCCATACCTTCAAATAGTTCCACTCCCTGGGCCAAGAATATTCAAACTACCACACATGAGCTTCATGTCCTCTGTATTTATTGGTCCTTTTGTTATTGAAGCACAATTATCAGCATATAACTAATATTATAAAAATGAATCAAATGTCTGCATAAAAATATGGTATATTTTATTCTGTGAAGGACTCAAGTTTCTTAACTACACTGTAAATATTTGTCATTTTACCCACAAATAAGGATAGTCCTCACCCTTCATCCAAGAAACTTCTGTTTCAAACAGATAGAGACCATTCCAGAAAACCACAACTGATCAAAATACAAATTTGTGAAGTCCAGACATAGAAAATACATTTATAAAATAAATCCTTAAGATACAGACAAAATTGGGAAGCAGAAAGCAGAAAGATTGATAGAAACAGATTATTAGCGAGTTCATGTAGGAAACTACACCCTTAAAGTCTTACAAGTGTGGTGGTCTCAGCAAGAGAAGAACAAGGACAATAGCAGGCATATTAAAGCAGATGCAGACAGACATGTTAAAACAGATGGAGGCACACATGTTAAGTAAGTGGGGGAAAGACCAAGAGGCACCAAACCTATATAATAAATAAATAAACAAACAAATAACTAAATAGTAACTAGGAAATGCTGGATTTGTAGAAATAGTCTTTCTGAGGAAAGAACATACCAGTTGAGCATCAAAATCCCAGCTCCATATCCATATATGCAATTGGCACTATATAGACTACACAGGTTATATTTAGAAATACATATTTATATTCAAATCTGTACATGTACATAACAATTAATGAAAAAAAGGCTATTAAATTGAAAGAGAACAAGATTTTAGATTTAGAGAATGGAAGTGAAGAAAGAAATGATATATTAAAATATAATCTAAAACATAAAAATGAAAATAAAACATATTTTAATCTCAATATTACATAAATTAAATAAAGGTTTAGGGAGAAAGAATAGATGGGCATCTCTTTAATAGGAAGTGCCCCCAGATATATTCCCTACTATACTTAACAAATCTATAAATTCCACAATTAATTATTTTCCTTTAGTTTTATAAAATAATATAAAAATAATCAAACAAAAATGAAAAAATAAACTTAAATGATCTAAATTTTCCTCAGAGATCAATGAATATTATATAGAGGCATCAACCAACACAATTAATACTTAGTTAATAAATAATAATTAATAATAACTATTAATAAATTAATACATGAATGTACTTTTATAAGAATTTAAAGTAGGAAAACAAGTTATTCAGAAACATTTGAAAATAGTGAAAAAATATGAAGAATGAAATATTGCCTCAGATTATAGTCTAAGTAGTAATATTTTCTTTGCAACTCCAGATATCTTTGTAGGAGATAAGAAATGCTAGATTTTCTATTACAATTTCTAACATTAATCTTCAGACTTCAAAGTTAAAACAAAGAAACAAACAAAAAATTGTAATTTATCTAGCAAACAGGTTACTTTTTATATTAAGAAAATGAGTGCGTTGGAAGGTAGCAAATAAATAAAATAAAAGATTAAACATTGAACCTGTATAGAAATTTTCTGATTTCAAGTATGAATTCCTTCATTAGACTATTTTAATGAAGACTGCAGATAAGGGTATAATTAAGGTAGAAAAAAATCTCAAGATGATGATGGCACTGTATAGAAATATATTTTTAAGGATATTTCCTATCACTGGAAAATTTCTGAATGCTTTGCACTATGTAAACAAAACATTAATTTGAAAGGAATTATTTTGGACCACTGATAAAAATGTTCTATAGAAATGGAAGATGGCCACTGTCTTAGTTACTTTCTTATTATATAACAATACACCAAGGCTAAGACAATTTCTAAAACAAAACACTTGAATTGGGCATTAATATTCCAGAGGGTTATAGTCTATACTATCATGAAGGGAGCTTTACAGTTTTCATGACACTGGAGTAGTAGCTGATACCTGTGCATGAGGCAGAAAGAGATAGCATTAATTTTTCATACCTTAAAACCGGCTCCAGTGACCTACCTCTCCCAACAAAGCCACACCTCCTCATCCTTTTGGAACATCTACCAGTTAAAAACAAAGGATTCTTATTAATACACTTATGGGGGACATTTTCAAATACCATGTTCATAAAGCCCAGCAATTATGATGTTCAGACTCTCATTTTTTTCTTTAATTGGATATTTTATTTATATTTCAAATGTTATTCCCTTTCCCAGTTTCGCCTTTGGAAACCCCCTACTTCTATAAGGGTAATCACCAATTCACTCTTGCCTCCTTGCCCTGGTATTCCCCTACACTCGGACTTCAAGCCTTCACAGGACCAAGGGCTTCTCCTCCCATTGATGCCCGACAAGGACATCCTCTGCTACATATGTGTCTGGAGTCATGGGTTCTTCAATGTGTACTCTTTGGTTGATGGTTTAGACCCTCGGAGCTGGCAGGAGAAGGGGGGAGGGGGCCAGGGTCTGTTTGTTTGATTTTGTTGTTCTTCCTACGGGGTTGCAAACCCCTTCAGCTCCTTTAGTCCTTTCTCTAACTCCTCCACTAGGAACCCTGTGCTCAGTCCAATGGTTGCATCTGCCTCTGTATTTGTCAGGCTTTCAATCAGAAATTGCATTATTTAGTCAGAAATGAATGTTCTATATCTGATTTCACTAAAATAATGAGTTCAATTCACCATTTAGAAATGTTAAAACTTGAAAATATTTATTTTTCCCTTGGTCATATACTCGCAAAAAAATACATTAGTACTTACAGTTACAATAAAGTCATTGATAATAAACTTAAAGTACTTTATAATAAACATATTTTCAAAAGTGGAGCTACCAAGACAGAGAAGCGAGAGGGGGTTGAATGGGGAAAAGAGGGAGGGAAGGGGGCTTATGGGACTTTCGGGGAGGGAGGAAATTGGAAAAGGGAAATGATTTTGAATGTAAATAAAAAAAAACTTAGAAAGTAAAAATTAAAAAAAAAGAAATAAATTCTAGTTCCTTTCAAAAAAAAAAGAGTGGAGCTAAGATTCAAAATCACTTAATGTCTCTTTTCTTATATTCCTTTTATAATTTCTGAATAAATTTGGCTATCACAAAAATCTACTCAGGCTTCCATGAAAAATTGTTTCAACTACTTGTTGGCCTTGGCATATAAAGACTTGAACAAATGCTAACATAGTTTCAAACAAGTAAAGGCTAAAACATTTTGATAACTTTCACCATCCTTGAAGTGTCTACAAAGGAAGACTCAAGGTTGTCAAAAATTTATTTTTCTGTTTCTGATGAGCTGACATAGTCACTCTTTTGCCCAGTCTCTGTGGAGAGAATACCATATAGACAGTCAAGATGGCAAGATTAGCTTTATACTTTCAAGTCCCTCTCTCTTATCTCTTGTCTTTTCATTCTCGTTTTAAGATAAATGTTTACGTTTGCAACAAACTAATATTGGATTCAGCTTTTCCCTAGAAACTAAGAATAATTATTAATTAAAATTCTGTCCTTGTAATTTTACCTGTTCTCCAGTTTTACTAGTTTTTGTATGATCTCCTTCATTGTTTACTGGAATATTTGTATAGCATGTACATACATATAAATATTAGCTCTTTGTATAGGTATGAGATTCTAGGACTTCACAAATGAGTATTAATATAGGTACTTCTACCAATACAAATAATTCATTTTTTATTGAGGAAATGCATTTTTTATGCCATATGTTACTTTAATTCCATCATTTTCTTGTCTTGTACCAGGTACAATGTTGTGCTAGATTTACTATTGACAGCTACCAGATTGGTAATGGGGAAAAATGAATCAATAAAACTGTATATTTAACCTTTTTCTTTTTTTTTTTTTTTTTGCTACTGAGGATTGAATCTCATACAGGAGAGGAATTCACTCATCCTTAGTCTTCTACAAGCACACACACACACACACATACACACAAACACACACATACCACATACCATCACACATATCCACAGATACACAGACACACAATTTAGCACATCTTCTAAGCATAAAACTGAAAAACTAAGTCTTTTATTTTTGTTTACTTTTCATTTTATAACGTAGTTTATTAGTTTATTTTGTTTTAGACTGTTTCTTTCATGCACACAATGCTGCCCAGTCACTCTTGCCACCACACTTCTATATCTTCTGTCTCTTCCTCCACCCCACAAAGCTATTGATCATGCTATGTATATTTGATTGTTTTGTGGCCACTAGGATAAACTATGACACTAAGTGTAGTCATTATTCAGAAATCCTGGACCCCATGGTGGGTACACAACAGAAAAATAATGCTTCCTATTCTCCAGAATCTATTAATATCAACAGTTGAGAGGTAAAAGATGTGGCTTTGTCCTTGATTGAGTTTTGGTATAACTGGTCTTTTGTCATTCCAGTCCAGGCAACTAGATATGCTATGAAATGTTAAGTCTCCACCAACCTTAATCTTGGGGAGGATCATATAAATATCTTGCTTAGGATTAGGGCTGCAATCATAGCTTATTCTCTGTATCCCAGGCTTCTACAGGTCTCCGCAGTACTATCCCTTGTAAAGAAAGATCAGCACCCTGGATAAGAGCATACAAAGATATTTAGAGGGAGGTTTGCTGCTGTCAATTTATTTAAATATTGGTCATAAAATCTCCACTCACATAATTTAATTTTTAAGGAATGCCACAGCTACAGTGTCTTAAGGTAGATTACATTTTCCCTGAATCAAAGGGTTTCAAAATATGATTTTCAAAGAAGAAATATATATCTGAATTCTTCATATTAACAAATGATTACAAACATTATTTTTATAATTTTAGAATCCACTATACCAGTCATATTCAGTTACCTCTCATTCTCAAAATAAATAAAATGTTTAACTACATGAGTTATATAACTAGACTTTATATACCCAGTATTCAAACTAAAAATAGGCATAGACAATTTCAAATTCTCATTAGTGGTCACCTTTGTAGTGACCACTAAGACCTAACAAGTGTTGTTGTACAGATACCAGATGAACGTGTTACTGTATAACAAGTCCTTACACATATCTTGAGATCTTACAATCATTTTCCTTCATATCCTTGCCAGTCCTTCAGGTAATATTGACTATTCATCTTGTTTTCAAATGCAGAAATGGTGTAATCTGCCAGCAACTCATGATAAAATGATGACTCAAGTTTGGAAAAAAAATACTCTAGAGTCAGACACCCACAATCCTCATATCTGCCTTCCTGAGAGTTTGTTCCTCAGCATCCCACATCTTCCTAACACTGTCAGTCTACTAAGGCGCTACCCCATCCCATTATAGTTTCTTTTCTTTACTGTGTCCCACAGTTTTATGACAACACATACCCAAAAAAACAGTCTTCATGTATTTAATTATTTTAATGTAAAATGAAATAGCCACACAGAATATTTTAATAATCAGGGAACATTAGTTCCTAGCATGCTTCATTTTCAGATACTATGCAATATAAGATTAAACCTGATAGTGAGTGTTTTGTTATTTCTAAAAATGATGATTCAAAATCTGCAAGCTGTGTATTTAGACAAAATTAATATTTCCCTAACTGGCAGTGGTTGTAATGGAAATTGTAATAAGCGTACCATTCCTGATGTGTTGGACTGGTGCCAGTGCAAGATAAGGCAGAAGAAACTGCTTAGTGTCACTGTCTTCATAAAGAAAAATGTCCATGGCTTCAAAGCAGTTTTCAAGTTCTGTATTCCATAATTGTAGCAAAGTACTACAAATCTGACATTTGTCTTTTCAGGCATGAGAATTTGGAAAGAATAAAATCTTGTAGTGAATGATATCCTTTCTTTCAAATGTAAGGATGTAATAGATGCAAATAAATGGATATTGAAAATTCCACTGTTGTTTATTAAATTAAGTGTTAGGACACTGTGTGCTAAAATTTTAGAACACTACTTGTTCTTAAGCCAAGTATAACATAGGCATCTTGAATAAGTCCTGAAACCAAAGAATTATGTTTTATTTTTATTCTAATTATCCATTCTACTTGGCCCCTAATATGTTTAAAAAATTGACAGCTTAAATTTATAGTTGCATTTAATGTTTGAACATTTTAATGTAATCTATTTTTATCTTGGGTTGCCATACCTTTACATTTTGAAGGGTATTATATTTTCAGCATATTTAAAAATTTAATATAAGTGTGTTACATTTCCATCCTCCAGCTCCCTTTGATCCTTCCTGTATATCTTCCCTAACTCACTTCTAAATGTGATCTTTCCCTTCTGTCCATTCATGTTTAATTTGCTATACAAAGGATTTAATTTTACTATGTCCCACTGGTCATTTGACAGCTTCAGTTCCTAAGTGAGTGAAATCCTATTCAGTTAGTCCTTCCCTATACCTTCATCTTACAGAGTGTTTGCTGAATTCTCTGCTAGAAGTTTCAGCATTTCAGGTTTCCTATTGAGGTCTCTGATTCACTTAAAGCTAAGCTTTGTGCACATTAATACATACAGGTTTAATTTAAATCTTCATGGGATGGGCTATGATGTTTTCTTAGCCAAAGTAAGGACTAAGAGCTGGAAATAGGAAGGCAGTATAAGGTTAAAGTGACTCACCAAGCTTGTTCCATGCTCAGATAAGTGTCTCAGGTTAGATTTGTTAATTGGATAAGGTGTGGGAAGAATAGCCCCAGGATATATAAGTTTAACATACTAGAACACAGGATTCACAATAATGCCAAACCTGAGAAATGGGATCAGTGAAGGAGGGGCTAACCAGACTAGCCCAGCTCTTATAAAGTCCAGACTAGGCCCACAGATTTTAAGTGGTTCAGAAGGCATTTTTCATTCTGAGTGAGTACACAGGATATTTAAGCTGGATGAGCCTGGAGGAGTGAAAATGGCATAAGTAGACAGTATTTGCAATCAAATATAATTCTGAGAACTGGGGGGTTAGGGAGGAATAGGTACAATACTGTTCAGGAAAGTGACTAGATTGAACCTGTGGACAGGGTATGACTACAGCTGTGGCACATGTCCTGTTGGTGACACTGCTCTGCTAAAGTCACGTGAACTGACCAGAATGACCTGATATACAATATTTGCAATGGACACAGAACCTGAGAGTCAAAAAGGCTCAGATGGAACCAACAAATGTTGTAGGGGTTAAAGTGCTTCTAAAACACTTCTGACCTCTTCCACTTCCTATACATCCTATTCATGGATGAAATAAAAATGAAAACTTTGTAATAGGATAGACAACTTCAGTCAGTTAGTAATCATTCAGTCTATTACTGACTGTAATAGACTATTTTAATCTTAATTGCAAATGTATTACCAATGTTTTAAATATTTTCAGTTTCTCTTTTATTGTCAGAGAAGTGTACATAAATAATATATATTTTAAAAGTTGTATATTCTGTTTAGAGAATTACATAGTCCCTTGTGTGTGTGTGTGTTTGTGTGTGTGTGTTTGTGTCTTTGTGTGTACGTATGTACCTATGTGTGTGTTATATAGGCATATGTTTTATACTCTGAATTAAATTTGGATGATAATTCTAGAACTGCTTGATTTCTGCATTTATCTTACATTTTTAGAGTTGACAATTGTTTTTCATTATGGTATTTGATATTACTCCCATATCTTATTGGTGTCTGGTATCTTGTTCTTTACCACTTTTAAATCAAGCTGTTTTCAGTTCATGAATTACACTCCAAAGTAGCATTCTGCCTTCAGTTATCTATTTTCCTTTCCATGTTCTCTTCATCATGTGCATCATTGGTGGAATTACAATACATGTGTGTGTGCATGTGCATGTGCATGTGCGTGTGCGTGTGCGTGTGCGTGTGCGTGTGTGTGTGTGTGCGTGTGTGCGTGTGTGTGTGTGTGTGTGTGTGTGTGTGTGTGTTTTCACATGCAACAACATGTGTAGACAGTTAGAGGATAACCTTGGCAGTAATTTATTTCTATTTATAGTTGATTTCGGGAATTTAAATCAGTTCTTGAGAATTGGCTTTGTCTCTCTGGCCTACTTTGAATAAACTTTAAATATAAACTTGAGGACATTGTCATGATTAAGGCAAAAGATGGTGGGGCCAATAATCCCAGGATCTCTCTCTGGGTGGCCTTTGCTTCGGTCTCTGCTCCATTTTTATCATTGTATGTCCCTTAGACAGAAACAATTCTTGGTTCCCCCCAAAAAAGAAAAGGGAGAGAGATGAGGTGAAGAACGCATGGAGGAGTGTAGAGAAGGGGGTAACATTTGAAATGTAAGTAAATAAAATAATTAATAAAAAAGAAAGAAGTTTAAATTGGGAAAGTACTATTGAAAGGATTGCTGTTGGTACAAGATACACTAACAGCAGGTTCTCAGGACAAAGGATATTTATTCACCCTAGATGAACAAAGGAAAAAGTACACAATGACAGGAAATAGAATATGATGGAGAAGGGGAAAGGAACAAGGGAAAATCAGGAGGTATGTTCGTGCCAGAGGATCAAAGGACTGCCTCTGGATAGAGAGGTGACAGACATAGTGCATAGGCAAATGACACTTGAAAAAGGTAAAAATGGAAACCCTGTTTTGGGATGATATTGTTTGTTTGGATTGGGCGTGTTAGGGCAGTCAAAAGGAGCTTTTGATTGGTGCATTTAAATACCTTGATAGCTGGGACTTAATAGTCAGCTTCATGGAGAAGAAACAAACAAATAGGAGACTAGACCTTTTATGGCACGCTTTAGGAAAGTAATCCATTGTTTTTAGCAAGAAAGAGGAAATAGAGGAGTGACAAGGCCTGCCAGATTCAATGTTTGTCCTGCTTAAGCTGACAAGAATCCCTTTAACTATTATAGCCTGTATGTGGTAGTTTGAAAGAAAATGGCCCCATAGGTTCATATGGAGTGGCACTATTAGCAGGTATTGCCATGTTGGAGTAATTGTAGCCTTTTGGAGGAAGTACATCACTGTGATTGGGCTTTGAGGTTTCAAATGCTAAAGGCCAGTCCAGTGTCATTCTCTCTTTCTGATGCCTGCCAATCTAGATTTAGAAATCTCAGATGCTTCTCTAGTACCATGTCTGTCTGCATGCTTCCATGTTTCCAGCCATGATGAAAATGAACTGAACCTCTGATCACATAAATTAAATGCTTTCTTTATAAAAGTTGCCAAGGTCATCGTGTCTATTCAGAGTAAGAGAACCTTGGCTAAGGCACAAATTAAGACCAGCCACATGTAATTTGAACAAATCATAATTATCTTCTAGCAAGCTAATATACATTTCATGAAACAGAAATACAGATAGGATGGATCAATATTTATCTGCATGATGAGCCCATGAGTATGATTTTGTCTTTTCTGCCAGGATTTTTTTTTTTTTGTGTTCTCTTATGCTTTTATAAGAAAGGGCCTGCATTTTGGTCTCTACATAGTAATTCTCCAATTTTGTTGACTATAGTTTAATAAAACATATAAACATACACACACACACACACACACACACACACACACAGAGAGAGAGAGAGAGAGAGAGAGAGAGAGAGAGAGAGAGAGAGAGAGAGAGAGAGAGAGAATATTGATACTACATGTGCATAATTTTGGATCTTCACTCAACTTTGAACAAATGCAGCATAAATACATACTATCAAATAAACTGGTATGTACATGAGTTTGGGATGTATTGGGGATGTATTGAATATGTTACTTCTTTTGGCTACCATTGAGAGAGAAGATCAGTTTCCTTGCTTGTAAGTAGGTGGTTGTTTCCTGATTAAATGACAAGTGAAAATGAAATGAGACCTAAAATATAAAACCAGGTAGATGTGACCATCTCAATATTAAGAACATAATATTAACATTTTGACAGTCCATTTGCATAATTACATTTTGAAAGATACATTTATTTTTCTCTTATGGGTAGAAGTTTGGATAAGAATATTTGCTGAAGGTCTTTATTTGAGAGAAAAATCTGCTAAGGGTATCTCTGTAAGAATTCAAATATACACCCTGCCTACAGGTGGGGAAGTAGTTGGACAGAATAGTAAGTGGAAGAGACTGTTTTTTAGCCCAAGGTTGGGTAGTGCTAGGAGTAACCAAAGGATAGTAAAACAATATATGATAAACATCTCTTAAACGGAGGTCTTATTTTGGAATTTTAAAGAACAATGGGTGGAAAAGTTTATGAAAATAAGCCTGGAATGTTATTTCCTATGCTATGGGAAAGCTGTCATCTTCAACTACAGTAAAAAGGCATTTAAAGGTAGTATGGCCATAGGTAACATTTCTGACTTCTGTTTTACTAGATAGGTGAACAAGGAACTGTCATCCTTCTTTTGCATCTCTTCTTCTGGACAAGTTTTGTGGACAAGTTTGTTGTCCTCACAGAGAGTTTTGTGACAGTCTCTGGTATAAGAAACTTTGAAAGAAGTTTCTCAGTGGCCTCCAAGCCTGCTAAAATATAACTTATTAAATAATATTTTCCACACAGAATTCCATTCCAGATTATGAGCAGTTTAGATGGATGCTGTTTGAATCAATCTGTCTGATCTACCTCTAACTGATTTGGGGGCATATAAAGTTTTTGAATATATACTCCTGTTGACTTTCAGGCATTCAACAGCAACCAAGAGCAACCAGATAGATGGAGCTATGTTTTGTCAGGAAGACCTGATATTAGATGTACTGTACATAAGATTAGGCAAACTTAAGACACAATTTTGAGTACACAAGTTCAGAGAATAATATGATGCCTTAGAAGAAGAATTTTCCTTTAGCTTTGGCTGTGGAATTTCAAGTCTGAGCAGAAGACTGGGAAATTCAAACTGACTCTAATGGCTTGGCTTATATGATTCTGTATTGATTTTGGCTTTTTGTTTGTATGTTTTTCTTTTTTATTGGATATTTTATTTATTTATATTTCAAAAGTTATCTCCTTTCTCAGTTGGTTTACCCTATCCCACCTTCCCTTCTCCTGCTTCGATGAGAGTGCTCTCCAACCCATCCACTCACTCATGCCTCACCTTGCTAGCATTCTCCTACCTGGAGCATAAAGCCTTCATAAGACTAAGGGCCTCCCTTCCCATTAATCATAGATAAGGACGTCCTCTGGTACATTTGTAGCTAGGATCATGAGTCCTTCCTTGTGTACTCTTAGGTTAGTGGTTTAATCCCTGGGAGCTATGAAGCATCTGGTTGGTTGATATTGTTGATCATTCTATGGGGTTGCAAATCCATTTAGCTCCTGTAGTCCTTTCCCTATCACTACCTTTGTGATTTTGGCTTTTGAATAGTACTGTCTATGTGTCAGGAGCCATAATGGGACTAGCTAATATACTAGCAGGTGATCATCCTAAAATGACCTGCTTCAGATTATTATATAATCTGTGACAGGTGAGCCCTCATTAAGTAAGGCTGTGAGGGACTCATTTTAGGAAAGATTCCTGCTATTAATATGCTTTTCTTATTATTATTAAACATATATAATAATCAATAAGTAATAGCACACCCCTTTGGAGCAGATCTCTGCAGATCCATCAAGATGTCTTATAGTGATGCTATGTAGACAATTAGATGACTCAAGTTTTAGTGATGACCCTATAAGAATTCCTAAAATTATATCTGTGATTATTACGCTCTTTATAGTGGGAAGGCTATTAGGTCCTTTTGTAATAGACAAAACTGCAATGAGAACTCTGCCAGTCTCTCAAGTGTCACCAGTTAATTGTTCTTGGATGATAACCAGACTTTCTCATACTCAGAACACATTCCAAGAGGTTGTAAAACAATTAACCAAAGGTTATTAAAAAGGAACTAGGATTTATTACAGGTGTTAGGACAGAAGATAAAATATTGACTGGCTTCATCTATACAAAACTTCACTAATAACTTAGTTATGGCTTTAAACATTCAATGAACTTGTGAAAGACAAGTGATAAATGTTTAGCTAGATAATTGCTCCTAACAGATATACATGTAAAAATTCTCTGTTGCAAACTTCTATTTCAATTTATGATTTGATTTTTTTTTTTTAATTTAATTTTATTTTATTTTTTTAATTTACATTCCAAATCACTTCCCCTTTCCCGTTTCCTCCCTCCCCGAAGGTCCCATAAGCCCCCTTCCCTCCCTCTTTTCTCCGTTCAACCCCCTCTCATTACTCTGTCCTGGCGTTCCCCTACATCCAGTCTTTCCAGGACCAGGGGTCTCTCCTTCCATCTTTTTAGAAATCTATTGATATGCTGATTGTGTCTAGGGTATTCTGAGATTCTGGGTCAATATCCCCTTATCAGTGACTTCATACCATGTGTGATCTTTTGTGATTGGGTTACCTCACTAAGGATGATATTTTTGTGTGAACTTGTGATGAACTTTGTAACATGTGATCATGTATTATGAAATATATATAAGTACTGAAGACAAAAGAGAAAACCTCACTCTCCTTCATTCTTTCGCTCTCCCTTTTTCCCCTCTCTTTCCCTCTCCTTTCCTCTCTCTCTCTCTCTCTCTCTCTCTCTCTCTCTCTCTCTCTCTCTCTCTCTCTCTCTCTCTCTCTCTCTCTCTCTCTCTCTTTACCTTTCCCCTCTTAGAAGAATTTTCCCCTTTCTCCCACTTAGGATCTTTCTGCTTTTCCTTTTCCCCTTAGATAGCTTTCAAAGGAAACTCTTTACAAATTAGTGATAAACTCATTAACCATTTCTTTAAGTGTCCCATTTTTCTCCTTGCAACTTCTGACTAGCAGGTTGAAAGTTAGAGCCCAGCAGTTCCTGTTGAGATAGAACAAGTACCATATTGCTTAATCCTCTGCTGTTAGGCTACAGGTGTTAATCACCTAAGTCAGCAGTCTTTCACTCTCAGAAAGAGCAAGAATGTTTCTAGGACATTTTAGAAATTATCATCTGCATTTCAGTACAGTTAGAAAGCCCTGAGACCCTCAGACTTCAAAGCCATCATCACCAGAGTCCTACTCCATGACTCCACCACTACCTTCTCCAGGCCGGGAGGCTCCCAGCCATTAGCATCTATGTGGCTTCTAATATTTATAACCAAACACTTTCACATTGGATATTATGGGAATGTTGCAGTTAGATCTAATAATATCTTGGTAATATTGTGGCTAAAGAATACAGATAAAAAATAATTCATTTGAACAGGCCTGAGGACATTTTATATCATGTTTATGTGTGAGACATAGGAATGATATATAAATATATGATATAACAATTTTGAATTTTGAAGTTAAATGAATTGTTATAAAACAGACAACTTATTTAAATCAAGACAGTTATTGTATTAGTCAGGGTTCTCTAGAGTCACAGAATGTATGGGTAGTCTTTATTTAGTTAGGGATTTGTCAATGACTTACAGCTTATAGTCCAACTTCCCAACAATAGTCAGCAGTACTTGTGGATGGAAGTCCAAGGATCTAGCAGTTGCTCAGTCACACGAGGCAGCGTGGATTGAAGCCCAAGGATCTAGCAGTTGCTCAGTCCCATAAGGCAGGCCAGGAAAAGCCAGATTGAATCTTCCTTCTTCCAATGTCCTTATATAGGTCTCCAGCAGAGAGTGTGGCCCAGATTAAAGACATGTGCCACGTGCGCCTTTGATCCCAGATGACTTGAACTCAGAGATCTCCTAATATTAATCTTCTGGAAATCATAGTCACTATGCATCAAGATGTCCAGGTCAGAAACTTGTATCTCTGAGACTCCAGATTAGGATTATAGGTGAGCCTTCCAATTCTTGATTGGTTCATCCCAGATTTAGTCAAGTTGACAACCAGGAATAGCCACTACAGTTATCTCAAGTTATAGGTCACAACTGTTAAAATATCATGATTTGAAGCTGTTAACACATAAGATACAAATGTTGTCACATGCTTGCCCATAGTGACCTTGTAAAGGAGGCACGAGCAGAATTATCAGAAATAAAAAACAAAGAGTATGTTCACTTTTAGAATAATCGCAATATTTCTTTAATTTGATTATTGTTAGTGTAGTTAATATTCATCTGGTACATTTGTTTCTATTTTTATCAATTATTTTAATTTTGATTAAACTTTCCAACTGCCTTTTTATGTCCACATAGGTAGCAGAAATTAATCACTGTCTTTCCTATAAGGCTACTGTAGTGTTTGATTCTCACCATCACTTGTGGTTGTAAGGAGTCTCTCTGTATTCCAGTCTTTCTTTTACCATCTGTTCCTTCTCTGTGATGTTAAGGTGAAGGTCTTGATGGACTATGAATTGGTTTAGAAGCAGGGACAAGATCTTCAGCTATGCTGATACTTTCCTATGTAGACTAGATACTGGTTAGCATTTACCTGGCAATTTATCCATGACCTCGCTGAACAAAAGAATATTTGACTCATTAGGACTGCAGGACATTTTGAAAAATGTCTCAAAGTCCCCTGGGACCTAGTTGGTATTGAACAGGGAGGGACAAAATAGTGTAGCTTTTAATACAGAACTCATAATATAATTCACTACATTAGTTGGACCTTACGATATGGTTGCTGAATACTATTCAGAAGACCAGTTATAAAACAGGATTACAATTAATTCCTGTGTAATATTTAGATAAACCTTATACAGAAATTAGGCTCTTTTAAAGAATACTTATTAGATATTCATTTTTATTCATGTAAGTGTTATCAAGAATAGACCAATAATTTAAAATAACTATTGATTTAAATAAAGGTTTTATAATAATATACTGAACTTCAACATTCAAAATTTTAACATCATATATTTAGATATCATCTTTAATTTTCACCTTTAAATGTCTTATATAAATTCCTAAAACCTACTCTAATGACTCATTTATTGTCTCTTTTTGTCATAATCTTGCAAAGATATTATTAGATGTACTATTGACATTAGATTTACATTTCCAATGTAAAAGTGTATTTCTTATCCATATTAAAAGCCAAGTAGCCAAGTATTACAAGGCCAAAATCAATAAAATTATATGTCATTATAGTTAGCTACCCAGTCCTTTACCAGCCTTGAGATAATTGAGGCACACAACTATATTCTATCTCATTAAATAATCTGAAGAAGAACTCAAGTTATACCAAATTGTACTTTACTTTTGAGTATAGAGTAAGTTATAGATGCAATAAAAGGTAAAAACATCATTATGGCATTTTGAACTATAAGGTCAGTAAATTGTGTGCTTCAAAATGGCCTCCAACTCCCAGATTTGTATTGTAGTTTGTTCATCATTTGAAGACAAATCTATTTAAATGCAAATGAACAACCATGAAACAATGAAACCAAATTATATGCAAAGAATTATAGTTGAAGAAATTGAGTGGTTTAGCATTTTCAATCAAATTCAAAAGTAGATTTGTTTGTGTTCAAAAACTCTACCCTGAAAAGTTTAAACATGACTTTTCCAAAATAGTGATTGAATTACATTTCCTAATACCCCATAGCTATGTACCTATGTCTTCAACATGCTCTCATGCATTGGACATATTCCATCTTCCCATTTCATACTCCAGTGAGAATAAAGCAAATGTCCAATGAAATACTTTATTTATGAGAGATTTTTGGGACTCTGTGTAGTAAAAAATAGCAAAATTGAAATCTGTAAACTAGATGCAACAATTCACAATAAGATCTCATTTGTACTGATAGTATAATACATTAAATGACATTCAGAAAAATATCCCTATCTATACAGTCTTCAGTTTTGACACATTAAATGAGACATAATATAAAAATCATAATACTGCATATTTACTTGACCTTATTCTCAAGGATTTAAATAAACCTATGAGAATAATTCAGTGAGTTATATTCTATATTTTTAACTTACTTTTAATTTTTGACTTATTCACTTTGTATCCTGCTTGCTTCCCTATCATGTTCACTCCCTCCCACAATCCTTCCCTCATCTCCTCTCCCTTTCTTCTCTGAGGGAATGGAGTTCCCTCTGTGTATCCCCATACCCTGGCACTTCAAGTCTCTGTGAGGCCAGGTGCTTCCTCTCCCTTTGAAGTCAGACAAGGTAGTCCAGCTAGAATAACATATCATGCATACAGGCAACAACTTTTGGGAAAACATTTCCAGTTATTTGGTTATTTATTTTATGTATATGAGTACATTGTTGCTGTCTTCAGACACACTAGAAAGGGGCATCAGATCCCATTACATTTTGTGAGCCACCATGTGGTTTTGGAAATTGAATTCAAGAAACCTGTAAGAGCAGTCAGGCTGCTGAGCTACTTCTCCAGACAGAGTTATATTCTTAAAGTAAAATAATTTATACCAATTATCTCAAAATAAATAGGAAAAAATAGGAAAATAGTGAGCTTTTTTAATTAATCACTTCCAGCAAACTTGAAATAGCATGACTTTTTAACTATGGACATTGAAACATAACTAATACTTAATAAAATATAATACCTTATCATACTCTAAAATGTCAAAAACCAAATCTTTACCTCATTCAATACTCTTCAAAAAATTCTTATAGTAAATATAAATTGACACAGAGACCCATATCTGAGCAAAGGGCAGAGAGGGGAAACCTGTGAACCAGTAAATCCTAAATTGGGAATTGTTTATTAAACTCCTGTCAAGGCTCAGAAATCTGTGCACAAGAGGAAGCAGAAAGATTGAAACTCCTAGAAATGACTGGGGACTCCAAGGAAAGTGACATCCAGCTACAACAGGACTGATGCACATATAAACACACCGAGACTATAATAGCACAAATAAAACCTACACAGGTTCAAACCAGACAAAATTTTAGGACAAAGAAAGAGAATTTGACACAAAATTTCCTGCTTTGGCACTCTAACAAAGATGTTATTTGCAATTGATAACATTTAGGAAAGCGAAAATCAATTTTCCCAACCATATTGCAGCAAAAGTATCATGTCAAGGAGTAGTTGCCCAACACAAAATCAATTCCATAAAAGTTTTGGGGGGGGGCTTTCTTTTTCTTTATTTGTTTTATTTGCCTTATTTGAGAGTTTTATTTTTTTATTAGTCTTTTGCTTGTGTGATTTTCATTATTTTACTTGTGAAAAGAATATCAAATTGGGTATGTAGAGTAATGGGGTTAGTCTGGTAGGCATTGGAGGAACTGAAAACATAATCAAAATATATTATATGGAGGAATATATATGATAGTTTCACATTACTTATTCCATCCATTCTATCTTGTGCTAGACCTTCAATACTTCAGTAAAATGAGAAAAAAATACTTTAAACTACAGAAAATGTAAAGCTAGAAATCTTCTTCTAATTTAGAATTATTATCTGAGCATTCAATTCTATGGCATATAGAATAAAAAAAGTCAAAACTAGCACAAATTTAGGATGACATTTTGCCAAGTCAGCTAAAAATAATTAGTAATTTTTCAAAAATGTGAGTTTTATTTTTAAATGTTTACTTATAAAACCATCAATTATCTGAAATTATAACAACATCTTCATGATATATATTGTTCTGACTGAGTTTGTGTGTAAAATTGACAAACCCCTTAGTCATCAAAGAGAAAGGAGCCTAAGTTGAAATAATATCTTCCTTAGATTCAGCTGGAAGCCACTTTCTCATTAGTGATCAAGGGTATGGCCTACTCTATAGTAGGTGTTGCCACTCCTGGACTGGTAGTCCTGGGTTGTATAAGAAAGAAGGACGAGCAAGCCAAGGGAAGCAAATCTGGTAGCAGCACCCCTCTATGCCTTTGTATCTTCCTCTAGGATTCTGCCCTGTTAAAGTTCCTGTCCTGACTTCTTTGGTGATGAACAGCAATGTGGAAGTGTAAGCCAAATAAGCTCTTTACTCTCCAACATGCTTTGGGTTATGCTGTTATGTTGGAGCAATAGAAACCCCAAATAATATGTATATAATCACTAAAAATATTAGAATATATTAGTGGATAATAAAAATGTCAAATAAAATGTGTCAATAAATCAGATTATATAATATTGCTCAAATATCCATCTTTTACAATGTAGTCTATGAAACTAATGCAAAAGTCATGAAAACCCAAAATGTGTGGCATTAAAAGTTAACAAATGTGAATTATCTGATTATCCCAAAAACATTTTAAGAAAATAAAGAAAAGATTGAGGCACTTTATTCAATTTCAATGTTTACTATAACCCTCCATAAATGCACACAATTTGGCAGAGTGAACAGAGAAAGTATCCTAGTTAATTAATCTACAATTCTGCCTAGAAATTTAACAATGAAAGATAATATCTCCAATACATGATGCTATAAATATTAGAGAGTAATTTCTAAATTACAAACCATGACACTATACTTATCAAGCATATAATAATGTTAGTATAAGTTGACATGCATACAACATACCATGGGAGAAAATGTTGTCATTATCTTTTCAGATATGTGGTAAAATATTAATGACAGAAAGAAAACAATGTTTTTAAAAATATTTTAAAGCCATCAGAGCATATAATAAAATGTTGAGAATATATACACATGCATATACGTGTATGTATACATACACGTATATACACATGCATATACACATACACACACATATACACACACACACATATATATATATACACACACATACACACATACACATATTCATATACACATATATATATGGAATCTGTTTATATAAACTAATGACATAATTCTACATAATGCAGAATCACTAAAATAAATGTGAAAATACACAGTTAACCCAGATCTAATAATCATTTCTAATGTGGTCCTGATACTTTCAACAGTATAAAATATAATCTTGTGATTTTAAACATATAAAAATAAACAGACTGTGAGTCTATAATTTCATTCTGAGAAATCTGTCCATGAGCATTAAAAGATCTATGAAAAATGTAATTTGTCATATTCAGAAATTTTACTCATAATAAATATCTATTAGTAAACAAAAATTCAATGATATATTAATACTTAGAAAATAAAATGTATACTTTATTGCCAAATACAATACCATGAAAAAGCTCAATGAATACTTTGGTAAAAAAAAATAGAAGAGTATCGAATTCTATACACAATTTATTTGAACAATTATAGAAAAGATAAGTGAAGGAAAACCTGTGGTGGTAAGAACTCTGAGCAAGTTGGGAGAAGAACTTTTAAAGAGGGAATGACAATCAGAGATAAAAATGATCTGTGAGACAATAACCAGATGATTTTTGTAAATGCTGTATCTGCAAAGAGTTAACAAGTGTTGTACCTTGAGTTCACAGGCAAGGCATAAATGTCAGGTATATCCACTTTATAATATATTACGCAAAGTAATTCATACGCTGAGACTTTATTTTTCTCAAATTCTGGGGGCAAAATCTCTTAACTTTTATAAACTGTCACAGCTATCACATATCTTCTGTTAGTTTCCAGTTTAGAGTTCCCATGTACTTCAGTTTTGCTTACTGAGAAGAAGAGGAAATTTACTGGAAATCATCAACAACAGGGGAAAAATGCATCTTTACCCTCCAAATGAACATACTGTGTTTCTCTCTGACCATTATCTCCCTTGGGAGCATAACGGAAAATATTACAGAAAGAGCATACAGTGACAGGATAATAATGAAAGAAATATATATTTTTGATTGCACTGCAGTTATTTAATTCATCATTTTTAGTGCTATTAAGGCCTTAGATTTCATGTTACATGAAGCACAGGATTTATTTACTATTGGAGCATCTATAAACTGTTATCTGACACCAGACAAGTAAAATATTTTACCTGACACAGTATTAAGCAAAGTACAATGGGAAGAAAGCAGATGGATATGAGCAAGGTAGGTATATTCTTAAGTCACTTAGTATTTAAAAAAACCAATTCAAAGCAATACTATTTATGATATTTAACAGTAACATCAAAAGAATTTCACCAATATTATAAATTAAACACATTGAATAACTCAGCCATGACATTTTGATGCAGTTACAGAATGTGGTAAAAACCTAGTTATAAAGAAAGAAAAGTTTTCCAACTACTATATTAATAATCATGGTTAAACAACCATTGTATTCAAAAATATAGTCCAGTTTTATAATTCATGATTTGTATAATTTCAAATATGCCAATTTTTGCTATATTGTATTTACTTCATAATATGACTATTATTTGTAGTTAAATTTTTCTTAAATGTACAGAAATATAATAAAGTTTGTCATCCCTTTCAAAACAACTATATCAATAGGAGTTTAGACAATGTTCAAATATTTTAAAAGTACTTACATCTTTTATATTCATCTTCTTTCAAAACTGAGATCAGCCACAGAAGCAAAATCAGTCATATTACTGTTCAGTCACACTTCTATTTGATCAAATGCACTATTTTCCACCAGGAATCTGATACCTAATTCAACATACTTGGTAGTAAACTGGGTCTTACTGCTTTTCCAAGACAAACTCAGCCTCAATGGGTGAAAATTTTCTATCAGCATATTATTGTTTTTAAAGAAACATTCCACAGAATCTTCAGAAGTGTTTAAAAGTTTTCACTCAAAACAATATTTGAGACATAAATGTAAGCAAAATGAAAGGTTTTTTTCAGTTCATATATATAGTACATTTAAGTTAGAGCTTCCCCTCTCTCCTCTCCTCTGTGTACCTCCCTCTCACTTCATTTCCCACACATTCACCTCATCTCCACTACTCCTCAGAAAAAGGGAGGCCTCCAATGGATATCAACCATCCTTGGCATATCAAGTCACAGTAAGACTATGTACATCTTCTATTAAAGCTTGACTAGGCAACTCAGTTAAGTGAAAGGGATATAAAGGCAGTCAATATAGTTAAAGACCAACTCTGCTCCTACTTTAGAAGTTCCAAAATAAGTCCTACCTGCAAAACTGTTACATATGTTCAAAGGGCCTAGGTACATCTCATGCATGCCTTCTGATTCACAATATAGACTCTATGGGCCCCTATACACACACATTAGTTAACTCTGTATGTTTTCTTGTGGTGTCCATGAACCCTCTACCTTCTTCATTCTTTCATGCCTCTCGTCTATAGGATTCCACAAGCTCCATTTGATGTTTGGCTGTGGTTCTGCACATTAGTTTCCATTAATTGCTACATGAAGCCTCTCTAGGACAGTAATACTAGCCCCCTGCCTGGAAATATATCAGAGTATCATTAATGATGCTAGGAGTAAGCTCCCTCTCATGAAATGCGCCTCAAACTGGGCCAGTCTTTACTTGTCCCTTCTCTTAAATTCTACTCCATCTTTTACCCCTGCACATCTTGTCATCAGGAAAAATTATGGGTCTAAGGTTTCATGTCGGGGTTCATGTTTCCATGCCTCTATTGGAAATTTTGCCTAACTTCAGCAGATAGCAGGTTCAGGCTCCATATCCCTCATTGTTAAGTGTCTTAGCTAAGTTCACCATCATAGATTCCTGAGAGTTTCTATTGTCCTACATTTCTAGCTCACTCCAGAGATGTACCACCACAACTGAGTTTTTTTCTCCCAGGACTCTCTTCTTGCATCCTTACCCCACCTCATCCCTCCTGTTCCCATCCAACACCTTCTTTCACACAGTCCCTACCCTCCATCCAACCCTGATTTCTATTTCATTTTTTATTCCCAGTGAGGTTCAAGAACACACACACACACACACACACACACACACACACACACACACACACACACACATTGGGCCCTCCTTGTTACTTAGCTTCTTTGGTTCTTTGTTTTGTGACATGGTTATCATGTGCTTTATAAATAATATGTACTTATAACAGAATACATATCCTGTTTGTCTTTCTGGGTATGGGTTACCTCAGTCTGGATGATGTTTTCTAGTTCCATTTGCCTGAAAATATCATGATGTCATTATTTTAATGTCTGAGTAATACTCCATTGTGTAAATGTACTACATTTTCTACTACATTTTCTTTGTCCATTCTTTGGTTGAGGGATATCTGTGTACTTTCCTGTAACTGACTATTGCTAAAAATGCTGCTATGAACATAGTTGAGCAAGTGTCCTTCTGGTATAGAGGAGCTTCTTTTGGTATGTTCCCAGAAATGATATCATTGTGTCTTGAGGTAGAACTGCTAACAAGTTTCTGAGAAACCAGCAGATTGATTTCTACACTCATTGTAAAAGTTTGCACTTCCACCAGCAAAGGAAGAGTATTCCCCCTTGCTCCTCATCCTTGCTAGCATGAGCTGTCACTTGAGTTTATGATCTTAGTCCTTCTCAATGTTGAAAGATGGAATCTCAGAGCTGGTTTGATTTACATTTTCCTGATTACTAAGGATGCTGAATATTTCTTTAAGTGTTTCTTGGCCATTAAAAATGCCTCTGTTGTGAATTCTGTGTTTAGATCTGTACCCCATTTTTAATTGGGTTTGTTGATGTATAGGTTTTTGACCTCTTTACTTATTGTGGATATCAGTCCTTGGTCAGGGTTGGAGTTGGAGAAAATCTTTCCATTATTTAGGCTGCTGTTTGGTGCTATTGTCCCTAGTACCTGAGCTTTTGGTCTTTTGTTCAGGAAGTTGTCCACTGTTCCAATGCATTCAAAGCTATTCATCATGTTTATTTTTTTAATCAGATTTCTTATATCCAGTTTTACATCGAGGGCTTTAATCCATTTGGATGTGAGTTTTATGCAGGGTGATAGATGTGAATCTATTTGCATTATTCTACATGCAGGCACCAGTTAGACCAGCACCAATTTTTGATGATGCTTTGCTTTTTTCATGGCTTAATTTCACCTACTTTATCAAAAATCCGGAGTCCATTGGTGTGTGGCTTCACTTCTGTTTTTTTAGTTTGATTCCATGGGTCAACCTGTTTCACTTTATGATAATACCATATAGCTTTCATACTATAGCTCTGCAGTACAGCTTGAAATGAGGGCTGGTGGTACCTCTAGATTTTCTTTTAAGAAGAGACTGTTTGGGATATCCTGGATATTTTTGTTTTCCATATGAAGTTGAGTATTGTTCTTTCATGATCTGTAAAGGATAACAGAGTTTTAATGGGAAATGTGATAGATCTGTTGATTGATTTTTGTGGGATTGATTTGATAGGATTTTTACTATGTTAATCTTATTGATCCATGATCATGAGAGTTATTTCCATCTTCTGATATCTTCTTCAATTTCTTTCTTCAAAGATTTGAAGTTCTTGTCTACATGTATGTTATTGTTTCATTAGAGTCATACCAAGATATTTTATAATATTTGTGATTATTTTGAGGAGTGTTGTTTCCATAATTTCTTTCTCAGCCTATTTATATATTGTGTATAGGTGTGCCTCTAATTCTTTTGAGCTAATTCCAGTTTGGTGAAGGTTTTATCAACTAGAGGAATTCCCTGGTTGAATTTTGGAGGTCGTTTATCTATACTATAATATCTACAAATAGTGATATATTTTACTCTTTCATTTCCAATTTGTATGACCTTAATCTCTTTTAGTTCACTTATTGGTATAGCTAAAACTTAAATAGATATAGAGAAAGTAGAAAACCAGATTTTGTCTTGATCTTAGTAGAATAGCTTTAAGTTTCTCTCTATTCAATTTGATGGTGACTATCCACATGCTATGTATTGATTTTATTGTGTTTAGACATGAACCTTGTATCCATGATTTCTCAAAATTTTTATCATGATGAGGGGTTGGAATTTGTCACTGTTTTTTTCAGCATCGAATGAAATGAACATGTGTTTTTCTTTCAGTTTGTTTAAATAGTTGATTGCATTGATAAATTTTTATTTATTGAACCATCCCTGAATGTGCATGTATGGGATGAAGCCTATTTATTCTTGGTAGATAATGTTTTTGATATATTTTTCAATTCAGTAGATATCTGCATAGTGATCCACTCTCCTGGAAAGATCCTTCCTTCCTTCCTTCCTTCCTTCCTTCCTTCCTTCCTTCCTTCCTTCCTTTTCTTCCTTCCTTTCCTTTCTTTCTTTCTTTCTTTCTTTCTTTCTTTCTTTCTTTCTTTCTTTCTCCTTTTTCTTTCTTTCTTTTTCTTTCTTTCATCTTTCTTTCTTTTTCTTTCTTTCAGCATGCTTTCTTTCTTTTTATCTTTTTCTCTTTTCTTTCAGCATTCTTTCTTTGTTTTTTCTTTCTTTTATTCTTTTTTCTTCCTTCCTTTCTTCAATTTTCATCCATATCACTGTTCCATATCAGTCCTCCTACATCCCCATCCCCTCTTCTCTGCTAAAATTTGGGGGACTCCTGGATATCCCACTCCCTAGCACATCAAGTCTCTGAGGACCTAGGCACATCATCTCACACTGAGGCTAGACAAGTCAGCCCAACTAGAAGAACATATTCTACAAACAGGCAAGAGCTTTGGGATATTCCCCACTCTAGCTTTTGGGACCTACATAAAGACTGAGCTGCACATCTGCTAAATATGATCAGGAGACCTAGGTTCAGTCCATGTATGCTCCTTGATTGTTGGCTTAGTCTCTGTGAGTCTCCAAGGGTCAAGGTTAGTTGACTCTGTTGATGTTTCTATGGAGTTCCTATCCCCTTTGGGGCCCTCAATCATTCCCCAAACAATACCACAAAGGTCCCCCAACTCCATCCATTATTTGACTGCGGGTCTCTGTGTCATTGTGAGTCAGCTGCTGGGTGGAATCTCTCTGAGACTGCCATGATAGACACCTTTCTGCAAGTATAACAGTGTCACTAATAGTGCCAGGTGCCAAGTTGTCTCATGCAGAAGGGACAATGTGACATAGTACCTGCCCTTGAAGCAGAGCTAGTAGGGCATGTGTCTCCACTTGTGCTGATGGTTGCTAGATGTAAAGCTTGTTTGTATAATTATATATATGCCTTACATTATGTTCTTCCATCAGGAGATGTTTTCCCTGCCAAGGACAACCCTGAGATTCCATCTTACACCAGTCAGGATGGCTAAGATCAAAAACACAGGAGACAGCAGTTGTTGGCGAGGATGTGGAGAAAGAGGAACACTCCTCCACTGCTGGTGGAATTGCAAGCTGGTACAACCACTCTGGAAAGCAGTCTGGCAGTTCCTCAGAAAACTGGGCATGACACTCTCGGAGGATCTGGCTATACCACTCCTGGGCATATACCCAGAGGCTTTACCTGCATGCAGTAAGGACACATGCTCCACTATGTTCATAGCAGCCTTATTTATAATAGCCAGAAGCTGGAAAGAACCCAGATGTCCCTCAACGGAGGAATGGATTCAGAAGATGTGGTATATCTACACAATGGAATACTACTCTGCAATTAAAAACAATGAATTCACGAAATTCCTAGGCAAATGGTCAGATCTTGAAAATATCATCCTTAGTGAGGTAACCCAATCACAAAAGAACACACATGGTATGCAGTCACTGATAAGGGGATATTGACCCAGAATCTCGGAATACCCTAGACACAATTCTCATATCAATAGATTTCTAAGAAGATGGAAGGAGAGACCCCTGGTCCTGGAAATACTGGATGTAGGGGAACGCCAGGACAGAGTAACGAGAGGGGGTTGAATGGAGAAAAGAGGGAGGGAAGGGGGCTTATGGGACTTTCGGGGAGGGAGGAAACGGGAAAGGGGAAATGATTTGGAATGTAAATTAAAAAAATAAAATAAAATAAAATAAAAAAAAAGAGTCTTGGGAGATAAGAGTGTGTCTGTTATTCCTCCCCCAAAATGATGAATGCTGTGATCTTTAGGATCAAAGGTTATAGGAAAGAACTTTGAAACACAAGTTTCAAGAATACATAATTTCTCAACTCTGCAAAATATAAGGATGCAAAATGAATTAAATAAAGAACTTCACAAACCTAAAATAGCAGAAGCAGCTACACCATAAGCCAGATTGTTTGAAAGATATTGAAGAAGGAAATAAAGAGATTTGGGAATTGGTTATTGCAGAGCAAGATCCCACCTAGCTATCTTATTATCTGTACTTAGAAAATCAGGCAGATTCCTGAATTCAAGGTCAGACTAGGACAGAGTGATTTATGTCCAAGTGTGGTAGGAATGGTAATCACAGGATGGGATCCTACGCAAATAAACTATTGTTTGTGATAACAAAAACAACCAGATCTCTAGGTTTATTGCTATGTTAAAAAATAAAAAAAAATATTTGATGTCATTTTCAAAGATTCAAGAATCTAAGATCATAAAATATTGACTCATGGGATAACCAAAAGGAAACCTGGGTGAACAATTGAATTGATATTTAAATCAGCTTGTATTCATGATTGGGGTTGAGTGATTTTTTTCACCACTCCCAAACACCCCTTCCTTAGCAGCCATCCCTAAGCCTAAAATGCTATTTGACAGTCAGGTATTGGTACTTGCCCTTGGGATAGGTCTTTAGTTGGACCAGTTATTACTTGATCATTCCCACAGTTTCTGATCCATTCCTCATTTCTGCATTTCTTGTAAATAGGATAAATTTTGGGTAGAATGATTTTGGTTTGGTTGGCATCCCTATGACTCTACTATGGTTCCGGCCTGACTACAAGAAGTGGCCTCATCAGGTATCACTACTGTTAGGAGTCTCAGCTAAGGGTATCTTCACTGATGATTCATAGGAGCTTACTCTATCCCAGGTCTCTGGTATATCTTCAAGATGCTTCCCATTCCTCTACAACCCTGCCAGTTGTAGATTTTCATTCATTCTTACATCGATCTAGCTATTTATCCTGTCTCTCTCCACACCTGATTCTGAACTTCCCTTTTTAAGTTCCAAATCCCCACTCCCACCCAGTTCCTTTCTTCCATCTGCCTCCTATGACTAAGTCATATTCAAACATCTTCACTTGTTAGTTTATTTGGTTCTATGGAATGTAGAGTAGACATGCTATATTTCATGGCTAATATCCACTTATAAGTAAGTACTTAGCATGCATGCCATTTTGGGTCTTGGTTTCCTCACTCAGGATGATATTTTCAAGTTTAATCCATTTTCCTGCAAATGTCATGATGACTTTGTTTTAATAGCTGAATAGTATACAGTTGTATAGATGTGCCATATTTTCTTTATCCTTTCTTCATTTAAGAAAAATCTAGGTTGTTTGCAGTTTCTGCTATTATGAATAAAGTTACACTGAATATAACTGAGGAAAGGTCTTTGTGGCATGGTGGAGCATCTGTAGTTCCTGATTTCTTCCCTAGGTTTCTCATCTCCAGGATTCTCTTAGTTTGTGTTTTCTTCCTTGCTTCCTTTTTCCATTTTCAGGATTTAAACCATTTTATTTATTTCTTTCACCTGTTTAATTGTATTTTCCTGTATTTCTTTAAGGGAATTATTTACTTCCTCTATAAAGGCCTCTATTATCTTTATAAGATTGAATTTATTGTCATTTTCTTGTGCATCAGTTATGTTAGGATATCCAGGACTTGTAGTAGGGTAGCTGTGCTCTGAGGCTGTCATATATCCCTGGCTTTTGTTGATTACATTTTTTGAGGGCCTTTAACCATCTAGATTGCTTTAGTCCCTCAATGTTACTACTGAAGTAAGTCTTGGAAGGGGGCCTAACCTTAATGATCTTTGTGTGGCAGGCCTCTGATGAATATCTTGTGCTGTATATTTCCAGATCAGCTGGTTCGACTGATGATGTTGGGTAGATGGGGTGGCATGAGAACTGGCATCTAGCAGGGACAGTTGACTGCCCAGGGCATATGGAGGCTAGCACCAGAGGATTCAGAGGGCAGGGTAGATGAATTCTAGAAGGGAATATAACCTATATGGCTTCATATCAGTAGGTCTGATGAAGGTGAGTGGAATGGGACTGGACAATGGAGATCCGGGCAGTATAGCAAGTTGCTCCTCACATCTTTTCTAAACAGCTTCTACTTTGATATAATTGCTTTTAATTTTTCCATTCATCTTGATGGCTAATTTTAATGGTTTATTTTTCTATTTATGTATTTTGGCTCAAACTAACTTCAAATTAGTACACAAAGACAGTAAAGATATTCTTTTATCAAAAATTTTATTTTTGTTATGATGTATTTTGCTGTGGTGTATTTATTATTGTTGCATTTTTATGATTATATCCAACCATGTATGTGTGTTTGTTTATGTGTATGTATGTATGTATGCATGTATGTATGTATAAATGTATGTGCTCATAAGAGGAGGGATGTAAGAGAAAGAATTCAGTTTAAATTTACAGTCTCCCCACAATCTGGAATTCTAGGCCAAGAGCATACTCAAGGGATAACACTGTAAAAGTTCACCTGAATTTGTTGTATATTGCATGTATATATAAAAAAACTTCTTTCTGTGTTTTCAGATGGCTTGAGTTCTTAAGGGTTTTGATTTAATTTTCTTGCTTTCTAGTTCAGGTTTGCATTTCTTTCCCTATCTGTAAATTCAGCTTTCTGATCTTCTTCACTCATTCCTGGCATAAACCTTGATATTTAAACTCAGTAGTCATGTCTGTCTTATATCTTTTAAACAAATTATTTTCTCTATATTTTTGTATTCTCTAGAAGTACATACTTTCTGTAGATTTCACTCTTTAATCTTGCTTACAACTGAAACTCTTAGCGAAAACATCATTAGAGTCTTTTGCTATTGTTATTCCTTGCAGTATTGGATACTGAACCTCAGACTTTAAACAGGCCAGGTATTTTCTTTGTCATTGAGCTATATACCCAAACCTCAGCAAAATCATATCGTAGTTTAGCTAACAGGGATATGGAAGTATATCTCCTTTAAATATATTAGTTTGTTAAATATATACAAAAGTTAAGTTGTCAATATTTTATAATTTATAATTCAAGTTCTCTATTAACTTAGTTTAATAGGCACAGATTTTGATTCAATAAACTATAAACTGTAAAATTTTTACCTATCATTATATATGCAGTTAAACTTGAATAAGAATTTCTAATTCTCTAAAACAAATTTTTACTACAAAAAAATATAAAAACACTTTTATGAAGAATATCAGTAGTAAGAAGTTGATATATCAAGAGAATAAAATATTTTCAAAACAACAATATAATCAGCACTACAATGTTTCCTAATCAATGTGGGAGGAGGAGCTAGAAATATCTGGTTTCCACTAGAATATCTAGTTTCCACACTTTACTATACAAAACAGTTAGCATTCATCACCTTCTTCAATATATATTTGTTTGATTATTCAAGGATCAGATTAAATTGAATTTCAAGTTCTTGTCAATATTTAATTAAGAATGATCAGTCATAGATAGCTGTACTACTGTTCAAGTGAATCACCTAAAATTGTATAAGGAATATCCCATTCTCTTTTGAAGTTTGTTGACTATCATTACCATCAAAAAAACAATTTTCACCAAGAGAACTAGTCAGAAGATTATACATGAATTAGTCTAAATGATACTACCGCTCAAGTGTAATCTAGGTAGCAATTATCAGTTTTTAAGAGATGTTTCCAATAACCAGGAATTCAAAATCATAAGCAAGAATAGCATATATTAAAAATGCACTAAACCAATACAGTAAAAACTTTTTATCCAGTTTTTGAACTCTTGCCCACAATTGATTTTCATGTTCTCCTCTGATTACATTGGTGGAACTTGATTTCTTCTAGCCTTGTGTGCTATTCTTAGTCATGTGACTTACAATTAGATTGACAATGACTATTGCCCTTAGCCCACACATAAAACTGTCAGCATGCATGCCAATTAATGCCAACTGGGATAGGAATGCCTATTCACCAGGAAGTGGACTGAAACTATCCTTTGATTTCACATAGGCCATTGAGCAGTAATGACTTTCCATCACTTACAACCTGAGCTACTTTCAAAGTAGTGACCCAGAAAAGAAAGGTTCTGTATCCCATTACGATTTCCCTGGAAAACACTGTTCCCCTGAGATCACTTAGTCCTAAATAGCTCTTAAATGCTTTATTGACTTTAACAGGTTATATTAGTGAGGCAGAAAAAAAAAAAGAGAATTTCAGTTAAAAATGTATTTGGAACTATTTAAAACAATACTCTAAATGTCTGTGAGTAATTTTAGAAGGGAGTAAAAGTGTAAATCCTTCTGACATTCAAGACAGAGCAATACTGTCAGGTTTCCTAAATATCCTTTTCACATTGCATTTAACTTTAAAGTAAATGTCCATAAAAATTAGATGAAAACAATTAATAGTAACACATAGAGTTGTTTTAACTTCATCTAATAATGAATATATATCAATGTTTAATTTATTACATAAATGACAATATAAGTTTTATGTGATTAACATATTTATATCTATTAAGCATATTTTTACATGTAAGTACTTATTAACATTATTTAATTTAAGTATATAAATATATTATTAAATATAACTTTAACTGTTAGAAAAGTATGAATTTATATTAAGTCTTTTGAGAAGAAATTATTGTCCCAAAAGTAGAGTATATATAGAAATGCTGCTTACTACCATATACTATACTGTATATCATATGTATATAAACTAAGATTTCCTAAAATATCTACCAATTTAAAAACTAATCTACAATCAAGAAATATATCATAAGTATGATTGAATTTGGTTCATAGTAACATATTAGTTTAACAAATAAGTTAACTATATAGGTTTTCTAAATTTCATAGCTCTCCATTTGTAAACTGAGATTTTATAATTCTTATATTAGATCCTAAAATCCTTATTAGCTAATACATTTTATTACTATTAAACAACAGAGTTAAATGAAGAGAGGGAGAGATGTTTCGTGAGTAAGAATCCTTTCTCTGGATCATTTTGAGGTTCCCTGAACCTTCATACAACAGACCTATAAACCCAACAGTGGGATTGAAGATAGAATGATTCCATGCCTTGCTGTGACTCATGCACAATACACACACAGACAAACACACACACACACACAGAGAGAGAGAGAGAGAGAGAGAGAGAGAGAGAGAGAGAGAGAGAGAGAGAGAGAGAGAGAGAGAGGGCTCTATTATTTACCAACTGCTTAATTTTGAAATATATTACTGATTTTTGTCTAAATTTTAATTTCCTTATCTCAGTGAAAGATAACACCTATGCTAGCTATATTTTTTGCCATGCTAACAAAAATACTTGACACAAAGAATTTAAAAACATGAAAGCCTCATTCTTGCATCATAATTTGAAATCATAGTTATGGGCTATTCACCGGATGATGAAAAAGAGTATAGAACATATCAGGAAAGATGTTCACTTCATTGCAGACAGAAAACTGAATAAGAAGAGATTTGTTAACAATATTACATGCAAAAGTGGATCCTAATGGCCTACTTTATTTAATTATGTCCCATCCCTATGTGCTTCTAGAACATTCCAAAGACTGGCACCAATTTGCAATCTACTCTGTAATACATCAGTCTTTTGGGTATTTTTTTTCTCAAAACAAAATGTTCTTATAGCCAACAAAGACACATGACTATCTCATTATTTGAAAAGCATTTAGTACATCTCTAAGTGTCCCTGAAATAGTAATAGCTACAAAAGATTACAATATTATTTTAAAAGTTTGAGCTCAATATCTCCTCCATGACTCTTGGTGAGCACTTAACTGTGAGCTCTTAAGTGTAAAACAACTACTTATTACCTAAGTACAATATAGCAGAAGAAACATTCTCTTTACAAAATGGATAGTGAGACATGCATAGTTTAGACTGAACAGGGCAATTGAGCAGTGGAAATTTTAGATCTTGTATATCTACTGTGAGCACTGGGGTTATATGCTGCTATAGTAGCATTTTCCATTGCCTTAAGAAGCCATAACACTTTAATTTTTACAGATATCAGCTACATGACTTATCCTTACCTATATTCTTGGTATGTGATCTTTGTTCTCAACTTCTTTAACAAACTATACATACTTGATTGAAAATGTGAGACAAATCTAGACATATCTTGGAACAAGGATCCTTAATTGAGAACATATAGCTATATAATTTGCCTGTTGACAAGCCCATTGTGTGTGGCACTACAACTGGGCAGCTGGTGCTGCTTGGTATATGAAAATAAACTACTAAGCCAGGAGAAGCAAGACAGTAAACAGCAATTTTCCACATTTTCTGCATCAGTCCCTAATTCTGTGTTTCTACCTTGTTTGAGTTCCTGCCATGACTTCCTTCAATGATAGACTGTGATGTGGAATGCAAATAAAGTATACATGCTCCACTCCCAACCAAATTGCCTTTGCCATAATCTGTATCCCCACAAAAGAAAAAGAAAGAAAAAAAGAAAGAAAGAAAGAAAGAAAGAAAGAAAGAAAGAAAGAAAGAAAGAAGGAAAGAAAGAGCTAGATATCCTTGATTCATACTTATACTTACTTCTGCTATTTGTAATGATGAAGAAATAAGTTCTGGACATACAAATACCTAGAAGGCCTGTTTTAAATGGATAATTCAGATAATACAAGAATATTTATACTAGAGTACTCTTTTGGTTACTGTTACTCTTTCAGGTCATTTAGGCATCAGTATGATAAAGTTTGGGCAATTCTTGTGCTGTTCTCCAGTTTTCTTCATTATTTTCACATGATTTGTATTTAATGACTTTTAAATCATGATTACATCTTCACAGACTGTGGTTTTCTTAGTTATGGCTTTCTAAAAGATACAATTAGACTTGTGGTTTTTATTTTTTTCTTGCATTAGATTAATTAATCACTAGTGTTCAAACTTGAGCGACCTCAAATGCAGCACACAGACTATTTCTTTTTCAAATTATAGCATTGCCTCAATAAATGTCTGTTTGCCTTTGAAGTCTCATGAGTTTGTCTTTTATTATTTGCATTTTTATCAGAACAATGTTCTAGCTTCTTACCAGAATTGACTATTTTCGACTGCTTATAGCATGGTAATATTTATGGCCCCACACCGCCCTGTTTTGTAGCTCCTTTCACAAAGCACTGTCTAAGAACTAAGGAGCGAGTAATTATGATTCAGTCACAAATATTATACTTTACCGGCTTCAATTTTCGGTGCTGGATTTTCTTGTTTCTTTGACAAAGTAGCTGAAATTAACAATTAAAAGAGGGAATGTTTACCATTTTAAATTTGGTAGGATCTGAGAAAATGAAGCTGATAAATGAAGCAGACTAAAGTCTCATGCAATAACCAAGTTTATTCAAGGCATCAGACAATTTGTATTCTGAGGGTTAAAACAAATCACATGAGTGAAATGTATAATCACAAAAATAAGTCACGTGGCTAAAAATAAGTTTTCACACAGAGTGAGGTGAATAACAATAACTGAAGTAAACTCATACCTATCCGTAACTCCTAGAAGGTGCAATTGAATTCATTCCAAGAACAGTTGTGTGGTTTTGAAGAAACCGAGGACACAAGAGTCTTGGCTTGTTTTACTGGAGTTTTCAATGACCACGCAGAATTTCCCTCAAAACCACCATTTTTGTAATGTTTTCTGAGAAGAGAGAATTTTTTTTGGTTGATAATGTTCCAGAGTTCAGTCACTAATCCAAATTGCCATTGACTGGATTTAAAGGTAAGGTAGGTACTATGGATCTGTATATTTAAATACAAGTTTAAAGTGACCTGTGGTCTCCAAAGAAGACTAAATGTTTAAGGTTCCAAGAATCACCAAAAATGGTGCCATAAAATGAGAATCAAGAATTCAACATATGAGCCTGTTATGGAAATTTCATATTCATACCATAATAGCATCTATTTCTTCCAATTATGTTAGAATTGGAAATAATATTTACTTCTTATATATTATACATGATATATAATAGCATGTTTTATTATTTATACACTAATGTATTCTATGTAGCGCATTGTGCTTAGTCAAGAAGTCATTGCTAATCTTAGAACATAGAATAATGTTTCTGAGACACTCTCTGTTCTATAATTTGTATTCTTTTCTAAAAATTTCAAAAGGTACATTATCATTAAGTAATATAGTATTATGTGTACAGTATTACCATTTTTATTCATGAAGAAAATGGTTTACTAAAGCCAGGTCACATTGCTTCTTACTTAGAATATTGGTAAACTGTTTTATCCACCTTAGTGAGATGTGTATCAGGGGAAGCTAATTTTTACATCCATAGGCACAGTGATTCTTGCAGGAAGTAAATAGCCTGCACCTGAATATGTTAACCATGTTTTTAAAAGTGACTGTGATTAAAACAAGAAGATTGGTGTCTAGTAGCTAAAATTGTTCAATATTATCTTATGATTTGCTTTCCTCATCTAATTGGAAGAACAGGTTACAATAATAAGTAAATTTGAACTCAAGTAATTTCTGTTTCTCGTATTAGTTTCTTAGATGTTCAAATATACCTGTTATTTTACTGAATCACCATTACCTGAATAGTTACAGGATGTAGCCACAGAAATGCATGACTGAGTCTTTCTCCAAAGAACTGAAAACTATAATTATTTCCATTAATTAATGCAACTTATGAGTTATAGTTCCAACCCACACTGATCTCTGTGCAAAATAGACAATATATGCTATTTTTACACATATGCAGTTAGAATCCTTTGAAGTTACTAGCGTTCTTTTCTTGCCTACTGACTTAATGAATGTTTTATGCTTTCTGTTAGGATAATTGTATCAAAACACATTCTAATGCATTATTTGTAAGCTGTCTAATATTCTACTCCATTAGACAGGATCTGATATATACTTATTATATATAGGTAACTCTATTTAAGACTTTTAAAATTGCTTAAACACATACATAATTCTTTGAAATATGCATTCCCATAGAAAATGTAACAGTATTCCCTGAAAGCTTATGAGAAAGATGACAAACCATTTAAAAATGCCAAAGATTGATGAAGAATAGACAATAAACTGAAATAAATAAATGTATTTCCATGAAGGGCTGATACTGAAATACTTGTCCTAAGGGGGAAGTGGTCCAATGTAGTTAACCCGCCACCAGGTTGCTGGCTGGTCACCTCAAGGAATGGTGCCATATCTGGGGCTCAGTGTTGTTTTCAGCTGAATGCTGTACAGCATTCAGCTGTAGCCAGTTCAGCCTTGGTGAGTGGAAGTCTGTGTTGCTGAGCCCAAGCATAACTTCCATCTCCGCCACCATGGTTACTTTGTCCATGTGTCCATTGGGCAATGAATGGGGATGGCTGAGGAAAGAGGCTGACTGTCCACAGAACAGTTCATCTTATCCAGTTGATTTTTGAATTCCTCCTCAGCTGAAGTCACCTTTTGGTGAGCATTTAAATGGGACACAAATATCGTCACATCCTTTGCCCATTTGAAGAGCTCTACCCACATACTTCTTCCCCAGATGTCTTTCTCACCTATTTTCTAATTGTGACCATCAGGCCAATCCATTGGCTACAGTCCATGAGTCAGTGAACAATCTTACATTTGGCCATTTCTTCTTCCAAACAAACTGTAATACCATGTGCACTGCCCGAAGTTCTGCCCACTGTGAAGATTTTCCATCGCCTGTATCTTTGAGGGTTGTCCCAGAAAGGGGTGGTAATGCTGCAGCTGTCCACTTCTGGGTGGTGCCTGCATAATATGCAGAGCCATCAGTAAACCAGGTCTTAGTCTTCTCTTCTTCAGTCAGCCAGTCATAGGGAACACACCATGAGGCTATAGGTGCATACTTGGCAGTAGATGGCATTGTAACAGGAGTAGAAACCATAGGTATCTGAGCAACTTCTTCATGTAACTTGCTGTGCCTTCAAGACCTGCTCTGGCCCGATCATGTATATACCACTTCAATTTGATAATAGACTGCTGTTGTGCATGTCCTACTTTATGACTTGAAGGATCTGATAATACCCAGCTCATTAGGGGCAGTTCAGGTCGCATAGTAACTTGGTGTCCTATTGTAAAACGTTCAGTTTCCACTAAGGCCCAATAGCAGGCCAAGATTTGCTTTTCAAAGGGAGAGTAGTTGTCTGCAGATGATGGTAGAACTTTGCTCCAAAATCCCAAGGATCGCTTCTGTGATTCACCTACATGGGCCTGCTAGAGGCTCCAAACAGCATTTCTATCTGCCACCGACACCTCAAGTACCATTGGGTCTGCTGGATCATATGGTCCAAGTGGTAGTGCAGCCGGCACAGCAGCCTGGACCTGTTGAAGAGCCTTCTCTTATTGCAGGCCCCACACAAAGCTGTCACCTTTCCAAGTCACTTGGTAAATAGGCCTGAGTAACACACCTAGCTTAGGAATGTGCTGTCTACAGAATCCAAATAGGCCCACTAAACCTTGTGCTTCTTTCTTGATGGTGGGAGGTGCCAGGTGCAATAACTTATCTTTCACCTTAGAAGGAATATCTCTGCATGCACCACATCACTGTACTCCTAAGAATTTCACTGAGGTAGATGGTCCTTGAATTTTGATTGGATTTTTTTCCCATCCTCTGATATGCATATGTGTTACTAATGAATCCAAAGTGGCTGCTACTTCCTGCTCACTTGGTCCAATCAGCATAATGCCATCAATATAGTGCACCAATGTGACATTTTGTGGAAGAGACAAATGATCAAGATCCCTTTTAACTAAGTTATGACACAGGGCAGGAGAGTTAATATATTCTTGAGGCAAAATTGTAAAGGTATACTGCTGGCCATGTAAACTGAAAGCAAATTGCTTCTGGTGGTCCTTATTGGACAGGTACTGAGAAGAAGGTATTTGCCAGATCAATAGCTGCATACCAGGTTCCAGGAGATGAGTACCAGCATAGTGGGGTATTCCTTTGACAACTTGACCATGTTTTGGGGAGGACTGTGGAAGGATTTTGGAACTTTGGGCTAGAAGATCCATTCCATGTTAAGAGCTCTGTGGGATGCTGTGTAGGAACTTGGAAGATAATGTTGAGAACAACATAGAAGATGGAGGCCTGGCTTGTGAAACTTCAGAGGGAAGATTAAAGACTCTTATCAGGGCCATGTTTTGATTGTGAAGATTCTGTGGTTTTGGTTAGCTGGGGCTGGAGAAACAGATGTGATTAACAAGATATCAGAACCACTAAAACAAAACTTTGTGTTACTGGGACTATTGATGTTGCTTAGATGGAGCTACGAAATTAGTGGTGATTAAGAAGAGACTTGCATCACTGAGGAGAAATATTCTAGGAAGTGTTTTCTGAGAGCACAGAGGCTGTGTTCCAGAGACAGCCACAGTTGTATTTTGTGCTGTGGCTGGACTTGGTACTGTGTAAGAGTACCCAGGTGGTACTGGTTTTGAAGGCATGAAGGGGTCATGAAAGGCAGCTGAGGCTTGGCACTGTGAGAGTACACAGAAGGCCACTGGTGAATGTGCAACATCAGGACTGAAGGGGTCATGGATAGGAGATGAGACTTGACACCATGAAAGAGCCTGTGAGAGGCTATTGGTGAAGCCAAGGTACAGTGGAAGACAGTCATGTTTTGGAGTTGCCAGTGCCATGCAATGACCACCAAGAACAGCAGCAGCAATGAAGTACAGGCAGCTGGAGCCTAGAAGACAAGCTGTGTGCTATAAAGGGCAGAGGTAGAGGAACCGAGAAGATCATGAGTGGGATCCCAGACTTGAACCATTGGAGTTTGAGGTTTGCTTTTGATTGTGACTGTGCCCTGATATTTTTCCCTCTTGAAGGAAGTATTTTAGTGGAGCACACAGTAAGAGAATTTGAATTTTGTTTTCTTTTCTGTATATTTTTTTATTTATTTATTTTCTAAGTTTTTTTATTTACATTCCAAATCATTTCCCCTTTCTTGTTTCCTCCCTCCCCGAAAGTCCCATAAGCCCCCTTCCCTCCCTCTTTTCCCCATTCAACCCCCTCTCACTTCTCTGTCCTGGCATTCCCCTACATCCAGTCTTTCCAGGACCAGGGGTCTCTCCTTCCATCTTCTTGGAAATCTATTGATATGCGAATTGTGTCTAGGGTATTCCGAGATTCTGGGTTAATATCCCCTTATTAGTGACTGCATACCATGTGTGTTCTTTTGTGATTGGATTACCTCACTAAGGATGATATTTTCAAGTTCTGACCATTTGCCTAGGAATTTCCTGAATTCATTGTTTTTAATTGCAGAGTAGTATTCCATTGTGTAGATATACCACATCTTCTGAATCCATTCTTCCATTGAGGGACATCAGGGTTCTTTCCAGCTTCTGGCTATTATAAATAAGGCTGCTATGAACATAGTGGAGCATGTGTCCTTATTGCATGCAGGTAAAGCCTCTGGATATATGCCCAGGAGTCGTATAGCCGTATCCTCCGGGATGTCATGCCCAGTTTTCTGAGGAACCGTCAGACTACTTTCCAGAGTGGTTGTACCAGCTTGCAATTCCACCAGCACTGGAGGAGTGTTCCTCTTTCTCTACATCCTCGAGAATTTGAATTTTTAAAAGACTTTGAATTTTAAAAGATATTTAAAGGGATTAATTTTTAATATGTAAAGACTGTGGGACTTTTAAAGTTATTTAGATCTTGAGGATGAATAAGAAAGTAAGGGTTAAGGCTTAATAGTGATGTGTTTATGCATCAAGTTGACAAGTGTCATTTACACTGGCTGGTTTTATGTGTCAACTTGACACAAGCTGGAGTTATAATGGAGAAAGGAACTTCAGTTGGGGAAGTGCTTCCATGAGATCCATCTGTGAAGCATTTTCTCAATTAGTGATCAAGGGGGGTGGGCCTTGTGGGTGGTGCCATCTCTGGGCTGGTAGTCCTGGGTTCCATAAGAGAGCAGACTGAGCAAGCCAGGGGAAGCAAGTCAGGAAGGAACATTCCTCCATGGCCTCTGCATCAGCTCCTGCTTCCTGACCTGCTTGAGTTCCAGTCCTAACTTGCTTTTGTGATAAAGAGCAATGCAGAAGTGTAAGCTGAATAAACCCTTTCCTCCCCAACTTGCTTCTTGGTCATGATCTTTGTGCAGGAATAGAAACCTTGACTAAGACAGATCCTGATTTAATAGGATTGCTTTAAATTTCTTTCCATTTAGTTTGATTTTGTCTATTGATTTTATGTATATTGTCTTTACTATGATTAGATACAGGGCTTGAATTCTGTTCTTTTCAAGAATTTCAACATGAAGGGGTGTTGAATTTTTTAAATTGCTTTTTCAGCATCTATTGAGATGATAAAGTATTTTCCCCTTTGTTAACATAGGGGATTATGTTGATGGACTTCCATATATTGAACCATCCCTGCATCTCTGGGATAAAGACTACTTGATCAAGATTAAAGACCATTTTGATGTGTTCTTTGATTAATTTTGTGAGAATATTATTGGGTAATTTTGCACCAATATTCATATGGGAAATTAGCCTGAAGTTTTCTTTCATGTGGTGTCTTTGTGTGGTTTTGGTATCAGTGTGACTCTGGCTTCATAGAATGAATTGGGTAGTGATTCTTTTGTTTCTATTTTGTGGAATAGTTTGAAGTATATTGGTGTTATTTTTTTTTTCTTGGAAGGTCTGAGAGAATTCTGCATTTGAACCACCTGCTCCTGGACATTTTTTGTTGGGAGACTTTTAATGACCCCTTCCATTTCTTTAGGAGTTATGGGACTGTTTAAATGGTTCATCTGATCCTGATTTAACTTTGGTCTCTGGTATCTGTCTAGAAAATTATTCATTTCATCCAGATTTTCCAGTTTTGTTGAGTATAGGCTTTTGTAATAGGATCTGTTTTTTTAAAAATTTCTTTGGTTTCTCTTGTTATGTCTCCCTTTTCATTTCTGATTTTTTAATTGGGATACTGTCTCTGTGCCCTCTGGTTAGACTGACTAAAGCTTTATCTATCTCGTTGATTTTCTCAAAGAACCAGCTCCTGGTTTTGTTGATTCTATGTATAGTTCTCTTTACTGATAATTAGTTTATTTCAGCCTTGAATTTTAATATTTCCTGATGTTTACTCCTGTTGTGTATATTTGCTTCTTTTTGTTCTAGTGCTTTCAGATGTACTGTTAAGCTGCTAGTGTATGTTCTCTCCAGTTTCTTTATGGAGGCACTCAGAGCTATGAGTTTTCCTCATAGCACTGCTTTCATTGTGTCCCATATGTTTGGGCATGTTGTGCCTTCATTTTCATTATATTATAAAAACTTTCTAATTTCTTTCTTTACTTCTCCCTTGACCACATTATCATTGAGTAGAGCATTCTTCAACTTCCATGTGTATGGGGTCTTTCTATTTGTTTTGTTGTTATTGAAGACCAGCCTTAGTCAGTGGTGATCTGATAGGATGCATGGGATTATTTCAATCTTCTTATATGTTTTGAGGCTTGTTTTGTGACCATTATTATGGTCATTTTGGAGAAGGTACCATGAGGTGCTAAGAAGTATGTATACTCATTTGTTTTAGGATGAAATGCTTTATAGACATCTGTTAAATCCATTTGGTTTGTAACTTCTGTTAGTTTTACTCTGTCTCTGTTTAGTTTCTGATACCATGATCTGTTTATTGGGGAGAATGGGGTGTCGAAGTCTCCCACTATTATTGTGTGAGGTTAAATGTGTGCTTTGGTACTTAGCAAAATTTCTTTTATGAATATGGGTGCCCTAGAATTTGGGGCATAGATTAAATTTTCATATTTCTTATAGATTAATTTTGGTATTTGATTTACTTATTTTATCTAAAATCATACTTTATTTTGTGTTCAGCAATATAGTTTGTATATTAGATAACACTGTAATAAAACAATTTAACATCATTGTGAAGATAAGATAAAATGAAATATTTTGATTACTTTTTAAACTGAGTTAATACAAAAAATAAGTTTAGTGATTATTACTTTCTCATTCTTATTAATAGCTACACTTCAATCATTGAGATATTGTCCTGAATTTGTAAGCAACTACAGAAGTTAAACAGCAAGAAATAAAACTGTCAGTGAATAAGTAAGCTCCTGAAGCTTTTGAAGCTTTCAAAAGAAGGTAAAAAATTGCCTGCAACCATTTTAAATATCTTTAAAATATCTATTCATTAAGAAAATATAAATTAAAACTACTTTGAGATACCACCTGATTCTAGTCACAATGGACAACATCAACAAATCTGACAACATGTGTTGTAAAGGAAATGCTTCTTCTTTGATGGGGGTAGGGAGGTACAAATTAATACAACAATCATAGAAGCCAGGTTGAAACTTACTCAATAAATTTAAAATAGATCTACACTGTGAGGCAAATATGCGACTCCTCACAATATACAAAAGGTATTACAAATTCTACATCAAAGATTTCTAAATATCCATGTTTATTGCAGTTCTATTTATGTTAGTAAGCTAATGGAATCATCCTTAATGTCTACTAGCAGACTGATGAATCATAAAAATTTGGTAAATAAATAAAATGGGCTACTACCAAGCTTAAAAGAAATAAAAGCTTTTTCAAGAAATCAGATGGAGAATAATTTCACACAACCCTAAAATTACAAAAGCATTTTGTGTATATTGTATGAATTTGTGCGTGTGTGTGCATGTGTGTGTGTGTATGTGTATATTTTTAATAAGTGTACATGTGAATACAATATAACATTGGAAAAGAGAACAAGAAAAGGCTGAATATAAGGCCAGAAGAAAGGAATGAATACAGATAAGTAGGCACAAGTTATTAAAGGAGATGTAAAGCAGATTCTATTTATACTTATAATTCTGACATAAATTTTTATATTAGTGGTGGATAAGTGCATATATTTGATACCAAAAGTAAAATGTATTGAAAGATTCACAGCTTCCTTTCTTGCATCCCTGTTGTATCTGTACCAAAGTCCACTTTATTGTATAGATTATATTAATTTTACTGTATATTTTTTAAAATTTATTTCCAAGGATAATTTTTAGTGAAGTTTATTATTATATATGTTTTTCATTGAAGTAATTGGCCCCATTGGACTACTTTCCTTTAGTCTCTTCTCCTTTTTATGTCCCTGCAGTTCTTTTAGACAGGAACAGTTCTGGGTCAGAAATTTTGACTGTGGTTTAGTAACCCTGTCCCTCCTCTTAAGACCCTGAATATCTTCTGGAAGTGGACCTTTTATGTTCCCTCTCTTCAATGTTGGGCATTTTTCCTATGGTCACCCCTATTTAGTCCTTAGAGTATCTTATTTGTTGATACTCTGTTACTCTCTAGAAGGTTCCCCACACTCGAGTCACACCCCAATCATATGGCTTATCTCAACTCAATATCATAGCCTTCTAGGCTTCTCTCTTGTCCCTTGGCCCACCACACCTGATCCTGTTCCCCTTTTCACCTTTCCCTCCCACTCCATTTCCTACCCAGATAACTTCCTCCCTCTGCCTCCTGTGATTATTTTCTCTACCCACCCCTTGCTTCTGCATAGATGAAATATTCTCACTTGGGCCGTTCTGCTTGTTTACTCTCTGTGGGTTGTGTCCTAGGTATTCTGTACTTATATCTAATATTCACTAATTACTGAGGACATACTATATGTCCTTTTGGTTCTGAGTTATCTCACTCCGGATGAAATTTTCTACTTCCATTTATTTGCTGCAAAATTCATTATTTCCTCATTTTTAATAGTTAAATAATTCTCCGTTTTGTAAATAGAACCACATTTTCTTTTTTTTCTTTTTCTTTTTTTTTTAATTTACATTCCAAATCATTTCCCCTTTCCCGTTTCCTCCCTCCCCGAAAGTCCCATAAGCCCCCTTCCCTCCCTCATTTCTCCATTCAACCCCCTCTCCTTACTCTGTCCTGGCGTTCCCCTACATCCAGTCTTTCCAGGACCAGGGGTCTCTCCTTCCATCTTCTTAGAAATCTATTGATATGCGGATTGTGTCTAGGGTATTCCAAGATTCTGGGTCAATATCCCCTTATCAGTGACTGCATACCGTGTGTGTCCTTTTGTGATTGGGTTACCTCACTAAGGATGATATTTTCAAGATCTGACCATTTGCCTAGGAATTTCGTGAATTCATTGTTTTTAATTGCAGAGTAGTATTCCATTGTGTAGATATACCACATCTTCTGAATCCATTCCTCCGTTGAGGGACATCTGGGTTCTTTCCAGCTTCTGGCTATTATAAATAAGGCTGCTATGAACATAGTGGAGCATGTGTCCTTATTGCATGCAGGTAAAGCCTCTGGGTATATACCCAGGAATGGTATAACAGGATCTTATGGGAGTTATGCCCAGTTTTCTGAGGAACCACCAGACTGCTTTCCAGAGTTGTTGTACCAGCTTGCAATTCCACCAGCACTGGAGGAGTGTTCCTCTTTCTCCACATCCTCGCCAACAACTGCTGTCTCCTGTGTTTTTGATCTTAGCCATCCTGACTGGTGTGAGATGGAATCTCAGGGTTGTTTTGATTTGCATTTCCCTAATGACTAAGGATGATGAACATCTCTTTAGGTGCTTCTCAGCCATTAGATATTCTTCAGGTGAGAACACTTTGTTTAGCTCTGTACCCCATTTTTTAATAGGGTTACTTGCCTCTCTGGAGTTTAACTTCTTGAGTTCTTTGTATACATTGGATATTAGCCCTCTGTCGGATGTAAGGTTGGTAAAGATCATTTCCCAGTTAGTAGGTTGCCGCTTTGTCTTTTTGACAGTGTCTTTTGCCTTGCAAAAACTTTGTAATTTAATGAGGTCCCATTTGTCAGTTCTTGATCTTAGAGCATAAGCTATTGGAGTTCTGTTCAGGAAATTCTCCCCTGTGTCCATATGTTCAAGGTTCTTCCCTAGTTTCCCTTCTATTAGTTTCAGTGTGTCTGATTTTATGTGGAGATCTTTGATCCACTTAGAATTGAGCTCAGTGCAAGGAGATAAGAATGGGTCAATTTGCATTCTTCTGCATGTTGACCTCCAGCTGAGCCAGCACCATTTGTTGAAAAGGCTATCTTTATTCCACTGGATGGTTTTAGCTCCTTTGTCAAAGATCAAGTGACCATAGGAGTGTGGATTCATTTCTGGGTCTTCAATTCTGTTCCTGAATGCCCTGGAGCAAAAAGAAGCAAATACACCAAAGAGGAGTAGAAGGCAGGAAATCATCAAACTCAGGGCTGAAATCAATCAAGTAGAAACAAATAAAACCATACAAAGAATCAACAAAACGAGGAGTTGGTTCTTTGAGAAAATCAACAAGATATATAAGCCCTTAGCCAGACTAACCAGAGGGCACAGAGATAGTATCCAAATTAATAAAATCAGAAACGAAAAGGGAGAGATAACAACAGAAACTGAGGAAATTCAAAAAATCATCAGATCCTACTACAAAAACCTGTATTCAACACAACTAGAAAGTTTTGAGGAAATGGACAATTTCCTTGACAGATACCAAGTACCAAAATTAAATCAGGATCAAATAGACCATCTAAACCGTCCTATAAACCCTGAAGAAATAGAAGTTGTCATTGGAAGTCTTCCAACCAAAAAAAGCACAGGTCCAGATGGTTTTAGTGCAGAATTCTATCAGACCTTCAAAGAAGACCTAACACCAATACTATTCAAACTGTTCCATAAAATAGAAACAGAAGGAACACTACCCAACTCGTTCTATGAAGCCACAATTACACTAATACCAAAAGCACACAAAGATCCGACAAAGAAAGAGAATCTCAGGCCAATCTCTCTTATGAATATCGATGCAAAAATACTCAATAAAATTCTTGCCAACCGAATCCAAGAACACATCAAAACGATCATTCACCACGACCAAGTAGGCTTCATCCCAGGGATGCAGGGATGGTTCAATATAAGGAAATCCATCAATGTAATCCACTACATAAACAATCTCAAAGAAAAAAACCACATGGTCATCTCACTAGATGCTGAGAAAGCATTTGACAAAATTCAGCATCCTTTCATGCTAAAGGTCTTGGAAAGATCAGGAATTCAAAGCCCATATCTAAACATAGTAAAAGCAATTTACAGCAAACCGGTAGCCAGCATCAATCTAAATGGAGAGAAACTTGAAGCAATCCCACTAAAATCAGGGACTAGACAAGGCTGCCCTCTCTCGCCATATCTTTTCAATATAGTACTTGAAGTTCTAGCTAGAGGAATTAGACAACAAAAAGAGGTCAAAGGGATACAAATTGGAAAGGAAGAAGTCAAACTATCACTATTTGCAGACGATATGATAGTATACTTAAGCGACCCAAAGCACTCCAGCAGAGAACTCCTACAGCTGATAAACGACTTCAGCAAAGTGGCCGGATATAAAATCAACTCAAGCAAGTCAGAAGCCTTCCTATACTCAAAGGATAAGCAGGCTGAGAAAGAAGTAAGAGAAATAATACCCTTCACAATAGCCACAAACCATATTAAGTATCTTGGTGTGACTCTAACCAAACAAGTGAAAGATCTGTATGACAAGAACTTCAAGTCTCTGAAGAGAGAAATTGAAGAAGACCTCAGAAGATGGAAAAATCTGCCATGCTCATGGATTGGCAGGATTAATATAGTAAAAATGAGCATCTTACCAAAAGTAATACACAGATTCAATGCAATCCCCATCAAAATCCCAACTCAATTCTTCATAGAGTTAGAAAGAGCAATTCAAAAATTCATCTGGAATAACAGAAAACCCAGAATAGCTAAAACTATTCTCAAGAGTAAAAGAACCTCTGGGGGAATCAGTATCCCGGACCTCAAGCTGTACTACAGAGCAATAGTGTTAAAAACCGTATGGTATTGGTACAGTGACAGACATGTAGATCAATAGAACCACATTTTCTGTATCCTTTCTTTGACTGAGAGCTGTCTGGCCTTTTTATCAGCTTCTGGCTATTACAAATAAGGCTGCTTTGAACATGGTGGAGCATGTGTCCTTGTGTGGGACCTTAATGAGACTTGTGGTCATGCCCCAGGTTCTAGCCCGAGTCCGCCTGGCAGTCACCTGCCTGCAGCCACACTCTCCCTGCCTCTCGGGTTACCTGACCACCCAACTCACTATAAATAGCACCCCTCAGGGCATGCTATCTCTGTCTCTCTGTCTCTCTCTCTCTCTCCCACTTGTTCTCCCCCCCCTTCTTTGTCTATCTCTCTGTCTCTCCATTTTCTCTCCTTTCCACGTGCTCATGTCTTTTCTTATCTATTTTCTCCTCTTCTTTTGTCATTTTATCTCTTTTCTCTTTCTATTTTCTTAATAAAACATCAACGTTATGGGCCGCCTCTTATTAAACTCACCATACAGAGCTAGCTGGTAAGCGCCATCAGAGATTCAGCCATGCCTACAGTCTGTGAGCACAGGTAACAGACAGAGAAATCCACATCAGAATGGCTCCGCCTTCTGGGTGACATTTCTCTGTAGACCCGCATGCCCACTCACAGAGACCGGCCAGTGGTATGACTGCCCTCTCCCGGTTAGGCTGAGCCACCCGTGCATCTTGCCTGCTTCTGCATATGCACACTACCCTCGCCGCCTGCCTGGTCTGGCGTGTGCCCCAAACCCCACCCCACCCCACCCCAGTCCCTGGGCGCCAGGGCCCCTCGCTTCCTTTTTTTTTTTTAATTGGAATTTTTTTTTTATTTTCTAAGTTTTTTTTTATTTACATTCCAAATCATTTCCCCTTTTCCATTTCTTCCCTCCCAGAAAGTCCCATAAGCCCCCTTCCCTCCCTCTTTTCCCCATTCAATCCCCTCTCACTTCTCTGTCCTGGCATTCCCCTACATCCAGTCTTTCCAGGACCAGGGGTCTCTCCTTCCATCTTCTTGGAAATCTACTAATATGCGAATTGTGTCTAGGGTATTCTGAGATTCTGGGTTAATATCCCCTTATCAGTGCTTGCTCTTTGACAAAGGAGTTAAAACCATCCAGTGGAAAAAAGATAGCCTTTTCAACAAATGGTGCTGGTTCAACCTGAGGTCAACATACAGAAGAATGCAAATTGACCCATTCTTTTCTCCTTGCACTAAGCTCAATTCCAAGTGGATCAAGGACCTCCACATAAAACCAGACACACTGAAACTAATAGAAAGGAAACTAGGGAAGAACCTTGAACATATGGGCACAGGGGAGAATTTCCTGAACAGAACTCCAATAGCTTATGCTCTAAGATCAAGAACTGACAAATGGGACCTCATAAAATTACAAAGTTTCCCTGCTTCCTTTTTTTTTTCTTCCCACATCCTTGTAGTATGGTCAGGCACATTTTGGGAATATACCCAAGAGTGGTACAGCTAGGTCTTTAGGTGGAACTATTGACAATTTTTTGAAGAACCACTATATTAATTTCCAGAGTGGTTGTCCCAGTTTGAAATCTCACTAAATTTGATGAATTGATGAATCCTCTTTCTCCACACTCTCTACAGCATGTGTTGTTACTTGAGATTTTTATCTTAGTCATTCTGATTGGAATGGAGTGATATCTCAGGGTCATTTTCATTTGTGTTTCTCTGAAAAGTAAAGACTTTGTACATTTCTTTAAGTGACTCTAAGCCATCCAAGACACTGCTATTGTGTATTCTCTGTTTTGCTCTGTACCTCATTTTTTTTAATTGGGTTATTTTGTTTTTTGGAGATTAACTTCTTGAGTTCATTATATGTTTTAGACATTAGTCATCTGTTGGATAAATGGTTAGTGAAGATTTTTGTTCCCAATCTGTAGGCTGCCTATTTGTCTTATTGATGGTGACTTTTGACTTACAGGAGCTTTTCAGCTTCATGAAGCCCCATTTATCAATTGTTGATATTAAAACCATTGATGTTCTGTTCAAGAAATTTCCACCTGTTCCAAGGAGATCAAGGCTCTTTCCCACTTGCTCTTCTATTAGATTCAGTATATCTAGTTTTCTTTTAAGGTTCTTGATCTATGTTGACTTGAGCTTTGTACAGGGTGATACATATAAATCTATTTTCATTCTCCTACAAACAGACTGCCAGTTAGACCAGCAACATTTATTGAAGATGCTTTCTTTTATCCACTGTATGTTTTTGGCTTCTTTGTCAAAGATCAAGTGTACATAGGTCTTTGATTTGATTGTACTGATCAACATGTCTGTTTCTGTACTTATACCATATGATTATTGTCACTATGATTTGTAGTACAGCTTGAGGTCAGAAATGGTGATTTCCCTGGAAGTTCTTTTATAGTTGATCATTTTTTGGCTATCCTAGTTTTTCTTGTGTGTTTGTTTTTCCATATGAAGTTGAGAATTGCTCTTTTCATGTCTGCAAGAACTGTTTTGGAACTTTTATGGGGATTGTATTGAGTCTGTAGATTGCTTTTGGTAAGAAGGCCATTTCACTATACTAATCCAACCAGTACATGAGCATTGGAGATCTTTCAATTTTCTGAAGTCTTTTTCAATGTCTTTTTATAGGAATTTGAAGTTCTACTCATACAGATCATATACCTGCTTAGTAAGAGTTACACCAAGATATATTATATTACCTCTGGTTATTGTGAAGAGTGTTATTTTTCTAATTTCTTTCTCAGACCCTTTATCATCTGTATAAAGGAATGCTACTGATTTGTTTAATTTTATATCTTGCTACTTACCAAAAGTTGTTTATCTGCTGTAAGAGTTCTATGGTGGAATTTGGGAATCATTTACATATACTATCATATCATCTGCAAATATTGATACGTTGATTTCTTCCTTTCCAGATTATATCCCTTGATCTCATTTTGTTTTCTAATTGCTCTGGCTAGAACTTTAAGTATTATATTGAATAGATAGGGAGAGAGTGGCCAACCATGTCTTGTCCCAGATTTTAGTGGGATTGCTTCTAATTTCTCTCCATTTGATTTGATGTTGGCTGTTAGTTTTCAATATATCATTTTTATTATGTTTAACTATGTGCTATGAGTTCCTGATCTCTCCAATACTTTTAACATGAAGCAGTGCTGTATTTTGTAACACTTTTCAGAATCTAATGTCATCATTATGTGGCTTTTTTCCTTGAGTTTTTTTATATACTGTATATTGTTTATGGATTTTCATATATTGAACTATATCCATATTCCTAGGATAATGCCTTCTTGTTCTTTATAAAAGATGGTTTTGATGTGTTCTTGGTTTCTGTTTGCAAGAATTATATTGAGTATTGTTTCATCAATATTCATAATGGAGATTGTTTTGAAGTTCTATTTTTTGGGTGTGTCTTTGTGTGGTTTAGATGTTAGAGTAATTGTGGCTTCATAGAATGCATTAGGTAGTGTTCTTTCAGTTTCTACTTCATGGAATAGTTTGAGGAGTATTGGTATTAGCTCTTCTTTACAGGTATGGTATAACTCTGCATTAAAACCATCAAGTTTTCTTTTTTGGATGGGTGGTTTTTGATGACTATTTCTATTTCCTTAGCACTTATGGGATTGTTTACATTTTTTTTACCTGATCTAGATTTAACTTTGCTATGTTGTATCTGTCTATGTTTTGCTATGTGGTCTCTGTCTATGCTTTTTAGTACAGCTTGAAGTCAGGAAACTTGATTTCCCTGGAAGTTCTTTTATTGTTGAACATTGTTTTGGCTATAATAGTTTTTTCTTGTGTGTTTGTTTTTCCATATGAAGTTGAGAATTGCTCTTTTCACGTCTGCAAGAACTGTTTTGGAACTTTGATGTGGATTGCATTGAGTCTGTAGATTGCTTTTGGTAAGAAGGCCATTTCATTATATTAATCCAACCAATACATGAGCATTGGAGATATTTATCCATTTAACCTAGATTTTACAGTTTTTTAGAGTATTGGCATTTGCAATAGGATTTGATGATTTTTTTATTTTCCTCAGTTTCTGTTGTTATGTCTCACTTTTCATTTCCGATTTTGATCATTTGGATATTGTCCTTGTGCCATTTAGTTAGTTTGGACAAAGGTTTATCTATCTAGTTGATTTTCTCAAAGAGCCAGCTCTTGGTTTTGTTGATTCTTTGTATTGTTCTCTTTGTTTATGACTGGTCAATTCTGAGTCATAGTTTGACTATTTCCTGCCTTCTACTCCTCTTGGGTGTGTTTGCTTTCTTGTGTTCTAGAACGTTGAAATGTGTCAGTAAGTTTCATGTATGCATCTTTCCAATTTCTTTATGAAAGGACTTATTTTTCTCTTAACACTGCTTTCCTTGTGTCCCACAAGTTTGTTTATGATGCATCTTCATTTTCTTTGAATTTTAAAAAGTCCTTGATTCTGTTCTTTATTCCTTCCCTGACCAAATTATCACTGAGCAGAAAGTTGTTCAGTGTTCAGGAGTACATGAACTTTCTATTGTTTTTGTTGATACTGAATCTAGCTTTAATCCCTGGTGTTATGAAAATATGCATGGGATTATTAGAATCTTCTTGTATCTGTAAAGGCTTGTTTTTGTCCAAATATATGGTCAATTTTGGAGAAGGTTTCATGAGGTGCTCTTGTTTTGGGGTGGAATGTTCTTTAAATATCTGTTAAATCCATTTGGTTCATAACTTCTATTAATTTCGCCTGTCTCTGTTAGGTTCTGTTTCAATAACCTATCCATTGGTGAGAGTGGGGTGTTGAAGTCTCCCACTAGTATTGTGTAAGGTTGAATCTGTCTTTGAGTTTTGTTTTAGTAAGATTTCTTTTAGGAATATGGGTACTCTTCCATTTGGGATATAGATGGTCAGAATTGAGACTTGATGAATTTTTCCTTTGATGAACATGAAATGTCCTTTTCCATCTTGTTTAATAACTTTTGCTTGAAAATCTATTTTATCGTATATTAGAATGGCAAATTGAGCTTATTTTTTTGGGATCATTTGTTTGGAAATTTCTTTCCAGCTTTTTTATCTGTTTTTGTCACTGAGATATGTTTCTTGTATGCAGAAAAATACCGGATGTTGTTACACATCCAATTTGTTAGACTGGGTCTTTTTATTGGTGAATTGAGTCCATTGATGTTGAGAGATATTAAAGACAAGTTCCTGCTTATTTTTTTTTCTGGAGGTGGTATTATGTGTGGTGTATGATTCTTTTATTTTGGGTTTGTTGGTGAATGTTTAAGATCTTGTGTTTTCTTGCGAGTTGTTACCCTCCTTGTATTATAGATTTCATTCCAGTATCCTCTGAGAAGCTAAATTAGTAGAAATATACTGTTTAAATTTCATTTTGTCATGAAATATCTTGATTTCTCAATCTATTGTGACTGAGTTTTTTTTTTTTTTCTGGCTATAGTATCCAGGGCTCACATTTGTGTTCTCTTAGTGTCTGGATGACATCTGTCCAGCACCTTCTGAATTTTAAAGTCTGTGTTGAGGAGTCTGGTGTATGTAATTCTGATATGTCTGCCTTTATAGGCTACTTGACCTTTTTCTTTTATACCTTTTAATGTTCTTTGTTCTGTGCATTTAGTATTTGGATTTTTATGTGTCAAGAGGATTTTCTTCTCTGGTCTTATCTCTTTTGTTTTCTGTAGGCTATTTGTAGATTTATGAAAAACTCTTTCTTTAGTTTAGGGAAGTTTTCTCCTATAGTTTTTTTGAAGATCTATTCTAGCACTTTGAGCTGGGATTCTTCAACTTTGTCTATTCCTATTATTTTTTAGATTTGATCTGTTCATTTTATCCTGAATATCCTGGATATTTTAGATTAGAAGCTTTTTATACTTTGTATTTTCTTTGAATGGTGTGTCAATATTTTCTATGGTATCTTCTATCCCTGAGAGTCTCTCTTCTTTCTCTTGTATTCTCTTGGCAATGCTTGCCTCTGTACCTCCTGATCACTTTCCAAAATTGTCTCCATGGTTGCCCCTTTTGAGTTTTCTTTATTGTTTCTATATCCATTTTTTGGTTCTTTGGCCAATTTGTTCAATTTCTGCACCTGCTTCATTATACTTTTCTATATTTCTTTAAGTGATTTGTTTCTTTCATAGGGGCTTGTACCTGTTTGCCTGTGTTTCCCTGTATTTCTTTAAGGGAGTTCTATATATTCTCATTAAAGGCCTCTATCATCTTCATGAGATGAAATTTTAGGTCATTAGTTTGCTTTTCATGCATGTTAGGGTATCCAGGACTTGCTGAGGTGAGAGAACTGGGTTCTGATGGTGCCAAGTTTTATTGGATTCTGTGGCTTATGTTCTTGTGCTTACCTCTGGCTATCTGGTTTTCTCTGGTGTTAACTGGTCTGGGTGTTTCTGACTGCAGCTGGCCTCATTGCAGGCAGGTAGAGCTGATCTCCGTAGAGGCAGGCAGGGCTATCTCTGGTTAGGGTGGGCCTCTTTTGTTTCTGGTTATAGCAGGCCTCCTGTGTCCCTGGTTACTACATACCTCCTGGGAGACAGGCAGGTTGTGTCCCTGGTTACTTTGGGCCTACTGAGAGATAAGCAGGTGGTTGAGTGTGGGCTGGCATCTGGCCACTGATCTGACCTGGGGAGAAAGCTGGCTGGAAAAAAAAAAGGAAGAGTGTAGCAGGGAGGTGCTGGTGGTGGTATACAGTGGGGATGGGGGTGGTCCGGTATCAGCTGGGCCCATGGTTGTCTCAACTGGCTTGTGTACTTGTCACCTGTGTCTGATTACTGCGAAGCTTCTGGGAAGCATGCAGGATCTTGATGTGGGTGTGTATCTGGTAGCTGATGTACCTTATTTTTATGCATGGTTAATCAAATAATATGCATGACCCATTGACTATAATCATTCATAGTTTCAAAAGCTAGGACTGGGAGATGACCCAGTTGGCAAAGATGTTTTTTAAGAAGTGTAAAGAAGACCTGGACTCTATTTCCAAATTCACATAAGAAGCTGATCACGGTTCACCTTGTTTATAATCCCAAACCTGAAGAGGTAGAAGCAACAATACTCTTAGGATTTTGTGGCCAGCAATTAGAGTTTGATTACTGAGCTTCATGTCACTGAGTCAAAGGAGATGGATGATACATTCCTGAAGATGACCTCAGTGGTTTTATCTTGTTCTCCACATGGATGATGACCACTCTCACACACTAGCATTAATATGAACATGGTTATGTGAATGAGCATACACACACACAAACACACACACACACACACACACAAACACACACTTACACATGCAAACACACACATACACATAAACACACAAACACACACACACACACACACACACATATTAAAAGAAATCTATTCCTTTGCTGGCACTGGATATGCTAAGTACTCTATTACCTAGCTCTATCTCTAGACTCCAAAAGACTATTATGCCTTCTGTTACATTTATTACAAAATAACTCATTAGCATTCATTACTGTGTTTGGACTGCAAATCCCACTCCATGATTATAGACTTGCTATATGTTTTTAAATAAAACTATTATTTGTTTTGCAGTTGGCTTTTTTACATGTATTCAAATAAAATAAGTTGAAATTACACAGAAATTGGTTTTAATTTATAAACAAATTTGGTTAGTATTGTTACAAAAGTAGTAACTTTAAATTCATCAATGTGTATGGTTTTAATTTATTTATTTTTTCTTAATAATTTTGTATTTTTTTCAGGATATGTATCATATTTTGACTCTGATTTATTGCTAACATTCTTGAAATTGGACCTGCAATGAACTAATCTCTAATGTCTAAAATCACATCTTTTCTTTGCTCTCTTTTTGCCTTTCCTTATTGCATATACTGAGCCTAGAAAGATCAGAACTTTGTGTGTGCTTTTCCAAGCATGAGTTTTTGAGGATCACTATTGTTCATTGAGAAATTTCAGCAGCCTTTTCCCAAAGATTCTGTTTATATTAATTGTTCAGTAGCTGATAGCATGGTTGATATTTGCTCCAAGGGATGACTGGTAGCTTTTTCATTTTATGTTCTTTGTTTATTAAGGAACATTTCCTTTGTATTGATTTCTCTACCCCTAAGGACTGCTGGGATAGATAAACTTGAGTAGGTCTCTTCAGTTAATCTTTCAGGAAATCTTCAGAAAGCAAAACACAGTGTCTTGGGAACAATCTCTGCTCTCCATCTTGCACAGGAAATGCTCAAACTTGAAACTCTGTTGCCTGAAAACCTATGGACTGCAAAGAATAAGTGTCTGTGGGAAGATATGTCAAAATGCTGCAAAACCTCCTTTGATTAAATTACCCATTCCTCTTCAAAAGTCACTTGGATGAACTAAACATTGCAGAATTCTCTTAGATTGATTCAGGACAATTTTGTTAAGTCTAAAAATATATCTAGGCAAAGACAAACCATGACATTTTTAATGAAATCACTGCTGTCTTGATGCATATCATCCAATGAGCAATTAGTTGTAAATTATTGTGTTATGATAATTGATAGAGAAGTAGGTATAAAAAAATCTTTACAATTTGTCTTGTTGATCCTAGAAGAAATATTGAAGAATTGGATTGAACTGTCTTTTATTATTATAACATTATCATTTCTCATGAGATTTGTGTTTACATATATATATATATATATATATATATATATATATATATATATATATATCAAATGTAGCTTGCTTACTTGAGAAGTCTATATATAGTTAAGAATCAGCATTAACCATTTTGATATTCATGAAATGCTAGAAATTTGTGGATATTTACTTCTTCCTTCCTTTCTTTCTTTCTTTCTTTCTTTCTTTCTTTCTTTCTTTCTTTCTTTCTTCTTTTACGTGTCTGGATGTTTTCTCTGTGTCTATAACTATGCATTATGGTCAGCATGATGCGCAGTGAGGCCAGATGAGGTTGTTTGATCCCTTTTGTCTAGAATTTCAAAAAGATATGAGTTGTCATGTAAGCATTGGTTGTTGAACCTGAATCCTCTGGAAATATGTCCTATACTATTAACCACTGAATTATTTCTCTTATTTTTGATGAGACACATGCCAAGTTTGTGAATAAATACTAACCACTGCTCTTCTATAAAGACTTATCAGCAGGATCTAGGGAGATATGTCAGTAAGTAACATGCCTGTGAAAGTATGAAGAAGCACCAGAGTGATGCCTTTCTACATTCTTAATACTAAAGGAACAAAGATTTTCATAACACAAGCTATTTGTTTCAATGGGTAAGCTCCAGCCTCAGTGAGAGACTCCATCTCAAAAGTTAAGGTGGACATAGATAGAATACTCCATGTTAGCCAGTGGACACAATTTTTATACACCAGAATGCACTAATGTGCATCCACACATACAAGCACACACACACACACACACACACACACACACACACACACACACACACAGGCACACACACACACACATACACACACACTCACCATATACAAAGACTTTTATACTAAGACAGAAACAAGCATAAAGAACTGGATGTCATGAACAGTTAGTTGTGTTCCTATTTCATACCCCAAGAGTGGGACATAGAGTACTAAAGACCTGAAAACTAACATAAATATTCTACAATTCTGTAAGCTCAGATATCAAACTTATCATTTTATTTTATATTTTTATAAATAAAAAACAATGGTATATAATCATTGCTACACTCCTGTGAATAGATATGTAGTGAATATTAATATATCTGATTCTAAGGAGATAAAAGGAATGACCTTCAAAAGCCTTGGGAATGTTGGCTCTATAGTATTAACCAGGCTAGTATTACATTTTCTAGGTTATTCTTGGGGGCATAAGAGTAAGCTTTTGAAGTCTTTTGAAATAGAAAATCAATATCTTCTTTCATACTTTCTAGAACTTGCTTCATATATTTGAAAGTAATATCATTTCAATGCCCAAAGAACATGAAACTACATGCATATCTGCTTTATAATACTTTAGGAAAATTATTATTTTGAAGCACTATCTCTGCAAAGTTAGATGTCAAATGCTTGCACTTCACATCTGTAATTTGCCTTAGAGTTAGCCTAGATTCCTCTCAGATAAATCCCATTTTCATTGTGAAATTGATCAAGGAAGAGGAGTTAGAACATGGCAACAATTAAAGATAGATGGGTAAGCCCAAATAAGTTCTACCTATATTTGTGAAAATGACATTATTAAGAATAGAAAATTGTTACCTCGAAGAATAATGGATATGTTTATCTCTAGAGTACACAAAGTTCATAAAACGTAATGACATCTCAATAAAATGTAATTCAGTTGAAGTTAAATATTCAAAATAGGGTTAAAATGACATTTCCTGTGGATGACTGAAGAGAATTGTTTTGTATAAATTCATTTGGGTCTCTGTTTATATGTTATTTTTAATATTTTAATATGATTACAGTACTTCTATCTTCACTTTGCCCCCTCCAAACACTACTGAATATGAAAATAGAGCAGTAGCTGACATCACAGTGCTGCAAGTGTGCTAAGTGAATCAAACTTGTATATTTATTTTATTGATTTACATAAATAACCCCATGATGAAACCAAACATGGGAAAAAATTCTATTTTTTAAAGTTTAAAATCTATGAATATCAACAGATGTTATTTAGATAAATCCATTTGTTTTGATGTACCTTACACCATGCACACACATCTACTGTTAAAACCATGTAGGCATTGTGTGACTAGTGTATAGTTCTCCTGATTAACTTGAAAAACAATGTGCTGGCAATCTTCCTAAGTTCACCAACACACCAACACACAAGAATGGAAAGCCCTTTCATTATTTCCTAGACTCAGAGTCTAAATGCATTTTTTTCACCTGTTGTGAGTATTTTAGAAGTGGGAGAGGGGCAAAGACTCTTCTGACATGAATAATCACCTTGAAGATTTCTGTTCCTATTGTTTACTGGTATTGCTGTGATATGATGATTTATAACATGACGAATTAGTTTTAGCAAAAGAAGAATATTTTGATAGAACTCTTTTTCTTCTTAATAATCCATTGAAATCATCTGTCATATCTCAGCCCAGATCTCCGGCCGAAGACTCCTGCTTTACTGGAGGCTATGCTTGTATTAAAACCTCCATGAAAGATGCTGCCCACAATGTGCTGTCATATAATCTTGAAAAGAACATTCTCATAGAAACATTATTTTCTTCTTAATAATACATTGAAAAAAATCTTTCATGTCTCACTCCACAACTCCTACAGGAGATTCCTACTTTACTAGAGGCTTTGCTAGTATTAGGAATCCTGCATCAGCCACAATCCACAACATGCTAACACTCTTTAAAGCTTTCTAAGCAGTCCTCATGAGTACCCTCTATCCTGGGCTTCATATCCAACAACACACAACTCCAGCAAAAGAGCCCTGTTCTGCCAGAAGCTAAGAAGGTAATGGAATAAATCAATATTATGAATCAAATGGATCTAACAGATGCTTATAGAGCATTTGATCCAACCACAAAATATATAACCTCTTTGCAGAAGCTCATGGAAACTTTTCCCAAAATTGACCACATACTCAGAAATACAGGATATGCTATATTTAGCAAATATGAGAAAATTCAAATCATCCCTTGGATTTTATCAGACTAAGGATTAAATCTGGATTTCAGAGAAAGCCTAGAGACACATGGAAACTGGAAAACTTTCTATTGATTGACCACTAGATCAAGACAGAATTAAGAGGGAAATAAAGACTGCCTACAATTCAATAGAAATGAATGCATGACGTATTCAAACTTACTGAACACAATGAAAGCAGTTCTAAAATAAAATTTCAGAGCACAAGAGAAAAAAGTTCATAGCATAGAGAAAGACTACCAATGTAACAGCATGCCTGAAAGCTCTAGAATGAAAAGAAAAAATATACCCATGAGGGGTAGATGACCAAATATAATCAAATGGAAGATTAAACTCAATACATTATAAACAAGGAGAAAAAATAAAAAGGATTAATGATATAAAGAGGGTGTTCTTTAAGAAAATCAGCAATATAGACAAACTTTCATTCAAACTAGCTAAAAAGCAGATACTACCCAAGTTAACACAATCAGAAATATAAATAAATAAATATATAAATAAATAAATAAATAAATAAATAAATAAATAAATAAATAAATAAATGGGACTTACTAACTGGCACTGAGGAAATTCAAAATATCATTAGATCATGCTTCACAAACTTGTACTGCACAAAATTGTACATATCTGAAGAAAAATGGACAAATTTCTTGATACACACCCCTCACCACAGTTAAAGATCAGATACACAATTTACATAGAACTATAACCCCTAAGGACATAGAAGTAGTCATTGAATATTTCTGAACAAAATAAAATAAAACAACAACAACAAAAGCACAGTGCCATACAGTTTTAGTGCAGAATTCTACCAGACTTTCAGAGAAGAGCTAATACCAATACTCCTCAAATTATTATATTAAATAGAAGGAACATTGAAAAAAATATTTTATGAAGCCACAGTCACCCAAATACCCAAACTACACAAAGATTCAACAACTGAATTTCAGACCAATTTTGCTTATGAACATTGATGCAAGAATACTCAGCAAAATACTCACAAACACATCAAAAATATCATCTGCCATGATTAAGTAGGCTTCATCCCAGAGATACACAGGTGGTTAAACATGTTAATATGTTGTATCTGTCAATACAATCCCACCATATAATGAAACTGGAGAAAAAAATCATGGTCATTTCATTTCCTTAGATGCTGAAAATGACTTTGATGGAAAATAACACTACTTCATGATAAAAAGACTTGAAGAGACCAGGGACACGAGGGACATAATCAAATATCAAATGCACTATACAGTAAGTTGATAGGCAACATCAAATTAAATGGAGAGAGACTCAAAGCAATTCTACTGATACTCATGGTCCCCATTTGAGGGACTGGGACACCCAGACATCTCAAAAATATTAATCCAGAATAGCTCCTGTCAAAAGAAAATGCAGGGACAAAGAGTAGAGCAGAGAGTGAAGGAAAGGCCATCTAGAGAGTGTTCTACCTGGGGATCCATCCCATCTGTAGACACCAAACCCAGACACTATTGATGATGCTAAGAAGTGCTTATTGACAGGAGTTTGGTATAGCTGTACCCTGAGAGGATCTGCCAGAACCTGATGAATACTGATTGGAAGTACACGACCAACCATTGGACTGAGCATGGGATCTCCAATGGAGTAGAGAAAGGACTGAGGGAGCTGAAGGGGTTTGCAAACCCATTGGAAGAAGAAGAATATCAACCAGTTAGATCCATAAAGCTCCCAGGGACAAAACCAAGAACCAAAGAGTATACAAGAAAGGACCCATGGCTCCAGCTGCATGTGTAACAAGGATTGCCTTATCTGGCATCAATGGGAGAAGAGCCCCTTGGTTCTGTGAAGGTTCCGTGATCCAGCATAGGGGAATGTTAGGGAACTGAGGCAGGAGTGGGTGGGTGGGTGGGGAAGGACTCTCATAGAAGCAGGGGGAGGGGAGGGGATGGGGGCTTGTGGAGGGGTAACTTGGAATGGGGGATAACATTTGAAATGAAAAATAAAATAACCAATTAAAAAAATAAGTCATAACTGTTTAGTCTCTATGTATGTATTCAATATAGTATTTGATGTTCTAGATAGAACTATAAAAGAACAAAAGGATGTGTAGCTGCTTGTATTTTCATGCTAATCATGTTCACCACAGACCTGTTTGCAGTGTTCCACATGTTAGACTGAGGGACCTTGCCCCAATTGGTTTTGATTGATATATAAAGTTACTGGTGGGCAGGGAGACAGAGAAGGGACTTTTAGGATTCCCAGGAATGGGACTGAGGAGAAGGCGATGCAAGGAGAAGGAGAACCAAGCCGCCACACATTAGAGGTGTAGGACAGAGAACAAAGTTGCCATGTAGGAGTCAGGGAATCATAGCCAAAGAAGGCTACAAGTATGGGTCTAGGGTAGCAAAGCTGGAGTACAGATTTTAGTAAGCAATAACTTGGGAATATCAGAGGATGGATTAGCCATGTGGAGGTTAGGAAGTAGCCAAGCCATTAAGCTGGTTAAAACATTTAAAAATAGGAAGGCTATGTGCATGTGTCTTTTTTCATTTGGGAAACCAGAGCATTGGAAAGATAGGAAGGATGCCACTGCCAATATCATTTGAGTAGCATTAATGTGTACAGCCACAGAGATCAAGGCATAAAAACTAGAAATAACGTCAAAATGTTGCAATTTTCAAAAAATATAATATATGTAAGGAACCCCACAAGTGATAAGCACTTTTAGAGTAGTGGATGGAAAAAAATTCAGTAGCCCTCATATACAAATGATAAGCAGGTTGATAAAATATCCAGAAACAACACTCTTCTCAATAGTCACAGATATTATAAACAATCATTGTTTAACTCTAACTAAGTAAGTGAAAGACCTGTATGACATGATGTTCTGGGGTAAATGTGTGGCAGAATTTTGTGAGTAGCCAATGAATGGTCCAGCTTAAGATGGAAGCTGAAATGGAGACCACCCCTGACACTTCCTTGAAAGCCAGGACTCAGAGGATATATAGCCTAAAAACCTAGGATAGAACAAAGCCAATCTGGCAAAACAAATAATGTCTATGAAATTATTCCTAATGATATTCTTCTACACTCAGTCCCTAGGTCATTTTTTTAACTCAAGTGTTATCTCAGGGACTTCATACAACAGCTGAGAAAAATATATGCAATGACCTAAAGTCAAACATTACACATAGCTAGGGAATTCCTTCAGAAAATGGAGAGAAAGGATTATAGGAGACAGAGGGATCAAGGATACCTGAAGAAAACCCATAGAATCAACCAAGGGGGGGGGCTCATAAGGGCTCAAAGAGACTGAATATCAAACCAGGGAGCATTTATGGGACTGACCTGGATCCTATGCATATATGTCACAATTTTGAAGCTTACTATTCTTGTAGAACTCCTAACAGAGGGCACAGGGGCTGTATCTGACTCCACCTGCCTTTGTGACCTTCTTTTCTCACACTGGTGTTGTGGTAAATCTCCAACTCAAATATGCCCTGGCAAGGAAAACACAACTCAAATAATATGAATACAAGCTGTTCACCTAGATTGGGCAGATTTACCACTACACTACCATGTTTCCCATCTATGAGACACTTTATAACTTGCAGTATCTCAAAGCCATGTGCTTCTGCTTCTCCTCTCTCCCTCTCCCAAAACCTTCAGCTCCACTTTCCCCTCTTCTGTTTCTCTTCCTCTCACAAATCCTCTTTTTCTCCTTCACACCCAAAACCTTCTTCCCCACTTGCCCAATCATTATCTCTAGCCTTTATTGATAAATTAAGGTGGGAAGCAGGTTTACAGGAAATCACCTGAGTGATGGCTCATTTTTGTTTGAAGCCCCTCACAGGAGAACAGAATTAGCATCAAATACAATTAGCCCCAGGGCTATCCACAACTGAATTACCTAGTTCAGTCTTAATACAAGGGGAAGTGCCTAGTGTTATTGCAACTTGATATGCCATATTTGATTTATATTCATGGAAACCAATCATTTTCTGAAGAAAGGGGGGATAAATATTGAATGGGGTGGAGGGCAAAGGGAAGGTGTGGGAGAGAGACTGAAAGAGAGCGAGGGGAGACTGTGGTAGGGATGTAAATATAATAATAAATTAAAGAAATCTGTAATAGAATATGTGTGTCTCAGGATTATACTGCTGTGAAAAGACACCATGACCAAGGCAGCTCTTATAAGGACAACATTTAATTGGTGCTGGCTTACAGGTTCAGAGCTTCAGTCCATTATCATCAAGGCAGGAACATGGAAGTATACAGGCAGGCATGGTTCAGGAGGAACCAAGAGTTCTATACATTTATCTGAAAAGTACAAGCTAGAACACTGACTTCCAGGCAGCAAGGATGAGGGTCTTAAAGCCCATGTCCACACTGACACACCTACTCCAATGTTCTAAACAAAGAAAGAATACTAAATGCAGTAAGAGAAAAGGGCCAAGTAACATACAAAGGAAGACCTATCCGAATCACATCAGACTTCTCACCAGAGACTATGAAAGCCAGAAGATCCTGGGCAGATCTCATGCAGACACTAAGACAGCACAAATGCCAGCCTAGACTAATATACCCAGCAAAACTCTCAATCACCATAGATGGAGAGACCAAGATATTCCATGATAAAACCAAATTTTCACAATATCTTTCCACAAATCCAGCCCTGCAACGGATAATAGGTGGAAACCTCCAATACAGGGAGAGAAACAACACCCTGGAAAAAATGAGATAATAACCTTCTTGAATCAAACCCAAAAGTAGATAACCACTCAAACATAAAGATAGCGTCAAGAATGGCAGATGGCAATAATCACTATGCCTTAATCTCTCTTAATATCAATGGTCTCAATTCCCCAATTAAAAGACATAGACTAGCAGACTGGATACGTAAACAGGACCCAGCATTTTGCTGCATGCAGGAAACGCACCTCAGTGTCAAAGACAAACACTACCTCAGAGTAAAAGGCTGGAAAACAATTTTACAAGAAAATGGCCCCAAGAAACGAGGTGGAGTAGCCATCCTAATATCGGATAAAATTGATTTTCAACCCAAAGTCATCAAAAAAGACACAGAAGGACACTACATACTGATCAAGGGAAAAATCCACCATCAAGAACTCTCAATCCTGAATATCTATGCTCCAAATGCAAGGGCACCCTCATTCGTAAAAGAAACTTTACTAAAACTCAAAGCACACATCGCACCGCACACAATAATAGTGGGTGACTTCAACACCCCGCTCTCTGAAATGGATCGTTCAGGAAAGCAGAAACTAAACAGGGACACAGTGAATCTAATTGAAGCCTTGGACCAAATGGAACTAACTGATATATATAGAACATTTCATCCTAGAGCTAAAGAATACACCTTCTTCTCAGCTCCTCATGGTACCTTCTCCAAAATTGACCATATAATTGGTCACAAATCAGACCTCAACAGATACAAGAAGATAGAAATAATCCCATGCCTCCTATCAGATCACTATGGAATAAGGGTGGTCTTCAATGGCAACAAAAACAAAAGAAAACCCATGTACACATGGAGGCTGAACAATGCTCTACTCAATGATAACTTGGTCAAGGTGGAAATAAAGAAAGAAATCAAAGACTTTTTGAAAGTTAATGAAAATGAAGGCACAACATACCCTAACTTATGGGACACAATGAAAGCAGTGCTAAGAGGAAAATTCATAGCCCTGAGTGCCGCCAAAAAGAAACGGGAGACAGCATACACTAACAGCTTAATGGCACACCTGAAAGCCCTGGAACAAAAAGAAGCAAATACACCAAAGAGGAGTAGAAGGCAGGAAATCATCAAACTCAGGGCTGAAATCAATCAAGTAGAAACAAATAAAACCATACAAAGAATCAACAAAACGAGGAGTTGGTTCTTTGAGAAAATCAACAAGATAGATAAGCCCTTAGCCAGACTAACCAGAGGGCACAGAGATAGTATCCAAATTAATAAAATCAGAAACGAAAAGGGAGAGATAACAACAGAAACTGAGGAAATTCAAAAAATCATCAGATCCTACTACAAAAACCTGTATTCAACACAACTAGAAAATCTTGAGGAAATGGACAATTTTCTTGACAGATACCAAGTACCAAAATTAAATCAGGATCAAATAGACCATCTAAACCGTCCTATAACCCCTGAAGAAATAGAAGTTGTCATTGGAAATCTTCCAACCAAAAAAAGCACAGGTCCAGATGGTTTTAGTGCAGAATTCTATCAGACCTTCAAAGAAGACCTAACACCAATACTCTTCAAACTGTTCCACAAAATAGAAACAGAAGGAACACTACCCAACTCGTTCTATGAAGCCACAATTACACTAATACCAAAAGCACACAAAGATCCGACAAAGAAAGAGAATCTCAGGCCAATCTCTCTTATGAATATCGATGCAAAAATACTCAATAAAATTCTTGCCAACCGAATCCAAGAACACATCAAAACGATCATTCACCACGATCAAGTAGGCTTCATCCCAGGGATGCAGGGATGGTTCAATATAAGGAAATCCATCAATGTAATCCACTACATAAACAATCTCAAAGAAAAAAACCACATGGTCATCTCATTAGATGCTGAGAAAGCATTTGACAAAATTCAGCATCCTTTCATGCTAAAGGTCTTGGAAAGATCAGGAATTCAAGGCCCATATCTAAACATAGTAAAAGCAATTTACAGCAAACCAGTAGCCAGCATCAATCTAAATGGAGAGAAACTTGAAGCAATCCCACTAAAATCAGGGACTAGACAAGGCTGCCCTCTCTCTCCATATCTTTTCAATATAGTACTTGAAGTTCTAGCTAGAGCAATTAGACAAGAAAAAGAGGTCAAAGGGATACAAATTGGAAAGGAAGAAGTCAAACTATCACTATTTGCAGACGATATGATAGTATACATAAGCGACCCAAAGAACTCCACCAGAGAACTCCTACAGCTGATAAACGACTTCAGCAAAGTGGCCGGATATAAAATCAACTCAAGCAAGTCAGAAGACTTCCTATAGTCAAAGGATAAGCAGGCTGAGAAAGAAGTAAGAGAAATAATACCCTTTACGATAGCCACAAACCATATTAAGTATCTTGGCGTGACGCTAACCAAACAAGTGAAAGATCTGTATGACAAGAACTTCAAGTCTCTGAAGAAAGAAATTGAAGAAGACCTCGGAAGATGGAAAAATCTGCCATGCTCATGGATTGGCAGGATTAATATAGTAAAAATGAGCATCTTACCAAAAGTAATACACAGATTCAATGCAATCCCCATCAAAATCCCAACTCAATTCTTCATAGAGTTAGAAAGAGCAATTCAAAAATTCATCTGGAATAACAGAAAACCCAGAATAGCTAAAACTATTCTCAAGAGTAAAAGAACCTCTGGGGGAATCAGTATCACGGACCTCAAGCTGTACTACAGAGCAATAGTGTTAAAAACTGCATGGTATTGGTACAGTAACAGACATGTAGATCAATGGAACAGAATTGAAGACCCAGAAATGAATCCACACTCCTATGGTCACTTGATCTTTGACAAAGGAGCTAAAACCATCCAGTGGAAAAAAGATAGCCTTTTCAACAAATGGTGCTGGCTCAGCTGGAGGTCAACATGCAGAAGAATGCAAATTGACCCATCCTTATCTCCTTGCACTAAGCTCAATTCTAAGTGGATCAAAGATCTCCACATAAAACCAGACACACTGAAACTAATAGAAGGGAAACTAGGGAAGAACCTTGAACATATGGGCACAGGGGAGAATTTCCTGAACAGAACTCCAATAGCTTATACTCTAAGATCAAGAATAGACAAATGGGACCTCATTAAATTACAAAGTTTTTGCAAGGCAAAAGACACCGTCAAAAAGACAAAGCGGCAACCAACTAACTGGGAAATGATCTTTACCAACCTTACATCCGACAGAGGGCTAATATCCAAGATATACAAAGAACTCAAGAAGTTAAACTCCAGAGAGGCAAGTAACCCTATTAAAAAATGGGGTACAGAGCTCCACAAAGAGTTCTCACCTGAAGAATATCTAATGGCTGAGAAGCACCTAAAGAGATGTTCATCATCCTTAGTCATTAGGGAAATGCAAATCAAAACAACCCTGAGATTCCATCTCACACCAGTCAGGATGGCTAAGATCAAAAACACAGGAGACAACAGTTGTTGACGAGGATGTGGAGAAAGAGGAACACTCCTCCACTGCTGGTGGAATTGCAGGCTGGTACAACCACTCTGGAAAGCAGTCTGGCGGCTCCTCAGAAAACTGGGCATGACACTTCCGGAGGATCCGGCTATACCACTCCTGGGCATATACCCAGAGACTTTACCTGCATGCAATAAGGACACATGCTCCACTATATTCATAGCAGCCTTATTTATAATAGCCAGAAGCTGGAAAGAACCCAGATGTCCCTCAACGGAGGAATGGATTCAGAAGATGTGGTATATTTACACAATGGAATACTACTCTGCAATTAAAAACAATGAATTCACGAAATTCCTAGGCAAATGGTCAGAACTTGAAAATATCATCCTTAGTGAGGTAACCCAATCACAAAAGATCACACATGGTATGAAGTCACTGATAAGGGGATATTGACCCAGAATCTCAGAATACCCTAGACACAATCAGCATATCAATAGATTTCTAAAAAGATGGAAGAAGAGACCCCTGGTCTTGGAAAGACTGGATGTAGGGGAACGCCAGGACAGAGTAATGAGAGGGGGTTGAACGGAGAAAAGAGGGAGGGAAGGGGGCTTATGGGACTTTCGGGGAGGGAGGAAACGGGAAAGGGGAAGTGATTTGGAATGTAAATTAAAAAAATAAAATTAAATTAAATTAAAAAAAAAAAAAAGAAATACCTTTGATTTGGTTTTCCCTTGGTCTTCTACTGTTTGCTTGTGACCTGCTCTTACATGTGATTTGAATACCCAGCAAGACCTAGTTGAAGAAAACATTTTTTTTTCTTTGAAAGCAGGTATCTTCTAATTAGAGATTGGGACTGGTATCCTCTTGTTTTCTCAGTACTGGGACATCTGGCTTAGGCCCATATTCATGCTGCCTCAGTATATGTGAATACATATATGTACCACCCCTTTTGTGTCTATAACTATTCAGTATTATTACCAGCAACATTTGAAGAAGATGCTGTATTTTTTTGTAATTGGATATATACTTTATGCAAATTTCAATGTTATTCCCTTTCCCAGTTTCCCCCTCTTCCTGATAGTCCCTATCCAATCCTCCTTCCCCTACATCTATGAGGGTGTTCCTCCACCTACCCCACTCCCAGCTCCCCACCCTCGATTCCTGTACAATGGGGCATCTATTGAGCTTTCATAGGAACAAGGACGTCTCCTCCCATTGATGCCTGACAAAGGAACCCTCTGCTACATATGCAGCTAGAGCCATGTGTACTCCTTGGTTGGTGGCTTAGTCCCAGGGAGCTCTTGAGGGTCTACAGGGATGTTGTTCTTCCTATGAGGTTGCAAACTCTTTTAGTCCTTTCTCTAATTCCTCCATTGGGGACCCTGCGCTTAGTCCAATGGTTGGCTGTGAGGATCTGCCTCTGTATTTGTAAGGCTCTGGCAGAGTCACTCAGGAAACAGCCTGATCAGGCTCCTTTTAGCAAGCATTTCTTGGCATCTACAGCAGTGTCGGGTGTTTGGTGACTGTGAAGAAACCCCAGGTGGTACAGTCTCTGGATGGCCTTTCCTTCAGTCTTGGCTCTACACTTTATCTACATATTTGCTCTTGTGAGTATTTAATTCCCATTCTCTGAAGAACCGAAGCACACATACTTTGGTCTACCTTCTTCTTGAGCTTCATGTGGTCTGTGAATTGTATCTTGGGTATTCAGAGCTTCTGGGCTAATATCCACTTACCAGTAAGTGCATACCATCTGTGCTCTTTTGTGATTGGGTTACCTCACTCAGGATGATATTTTCTAGTTCCATCCATTTGCCTAAGAATTTCATAAATTTATCATTTTTAATAGCTGAATAGTGCTCCATTGTGCAAATATACCACATTTGCTGTATCCATTCCTCTGTTGAAGGACAGATGTGTTCTTTCCAGCATCTGGCTATTATACATAAGGCTGCTATGAACAGAGTGGAGCATGTGTCCTTAGTACATGTTGGAGAATCTTCTGGGTGTATGCCAAGGAGTGGTATGACTGTGTCCTCAGGTAGTACTATGTCCAATTTTCTGAGGATCTGCCAAACTGATTTCCAGAGTGGTTGTATCAGTTTTCAATCCTATCAGTAATGGAGGAGAGTTCCTCTTTCTCCACATCTTCACCAGTATCTAGTGTCCCATGAGTTTTTGATCTTAGCCATTCTGACTTGTATGAGGTGGAATCTCAGAGTTGTTTTGATTTGCATTTCCCTGATGATTAAGGATATTGAACATTTCTTTAGGCGTTTCTCAGCCATCTGGTATTCCTCAGTTGAGAATTATTTGTTTAGCTCTACACCCAATTTTTAATAAGGTTATTTGGTCCTCTGGAGTTCAACTCCTTCAGTAGGTGTGCTGTCAAGCCACTAGTGTAAACTCTACACTTTTTTGGAGGCACATAGAGTTATGTGTATTGAATTTGAAGATTGATTTTGGTAGTATGTCTAATTTCATTGTATTAATTTGGCAATCAATGAGCACTTAGAAATCTTTCCATTTTTGGATGTTTTCAATTTCTTTCTTCACTGTCCTAACATATGCATGTCTTTCATTTGCTTCAATAAGTTACCCCAGATATGTTTTGAATCTATTGTAAAAGTTTTCACTAACCTAATTTATTTTCAGTCTGTTTGATATTTTTATTTAGCAGAATACTGATTTGTGTCGCTGTGTGTTAAGTTGTATCCTATTAGTTTGTTAAAGGCAATTATCAGCAGTAGGATTTTCTTGGATGATTCATTTAGGGTTACCGAAGTAAATAATCCTATCATCTGCAAATAAAGAAATTTGATTTCTTTCTTTTCTATTTTATCCCCTTGTTCCCTATCAGTTGTCTTACAGTTATAGCTAGAAATTCAGGTACTATTTTGAGTTGGTATGGGGAATAAATAACCTTGCCTTGTTCCTGATTTTAGTGGAAATGTTTCCAATTTTTCTATGTTTAGGTTTATTTTGACTATGGCCTTGATGTACATTTCTTTTATTACGTTGAAGTACCTCTCTCATTTCCTTATTTGCCAGGATTTTAATTCCAAAGGGTGTTAAATTTCTGCACCTAATGAGATGATCATGTATTTCTTGTATCCCAGCCTACTTACCTGGTAGATCCCATTTATTGTTTTATGTGTGGCTAGCCATTTATTGATTTGTGTATATGGAACCATTTTTGCATCTCTGGGATGAAGCCTATTTGATCATGAGGAATGATCTTCCTTTATGTTCTTCTATTTTATTTGCAAGTATTTTATTGAGCAGACTTGCATCTATGATCATAAAAAAAATGGTCTGTAATTCTATTTGTTGGCTCTTTATGTGCTTTAGGTTTTAGTAGTAATCATAGTCTCATGAAAAGTAGGAGGGCATATTTCTTCTATTTCTATTTTGTGGATTAATTTGAGGAGTATTGACAATAATTCTCTGAAAGTCTGTTAGAACTGTGCACAAAACACACCTGGCCCTGAGATTTCCTTGTGTGTGTGTGTGTGTGTGTGTGTGTGTGTGTGTGTGTGTGTGTGTCAGACTTTTTAAATACTGCTTTTACTTTACTATAGATTAAAAATTTGTTTAATTTGTCAATCTGATCTTGATTTAAGTTCATCAGGAAAATTATGATTTTCCAACTTCAAGGGAGTATAGATTTCAATGTATGGTTTTATGATTCTGTGGGTTTCCTCTGTTTCTGTTGTGATATTGCTCTATTTATCTATAATTTTGTTAATTTGTTTCTTCTCTGAATTTTAGTTAATTTTCCCAAGGGTTTGACGATCTTAACAATGTTCTCAAAGAACCAACTCTATTTCATTGATTTATTGTTGTGTTTTTATTTATTTCTATTTTATGGATTTCAATTCAGAGTTTAATTATCATTAACCTTCCATTAATTGTGAGTTTTCTTCCTTCTTTCCTTTCTTTCTTTTAGTTTTAGAGGTTTGTGGCATGCTGTAACTAATATGAGATTTTTCCAAATTTTTTTTTAAATTGAAAATAGGTTTCACATAATGTATCCTAATTATAGTTTACCTTCCTCAGGCTCCTCTCAATTCCTTCCCACCTCCCCACCCATCTAGATCCAATGTCTATCTCTCTTTAGAAAACAAACAGGCTTCTACAGGATAATAATAAAATTAAATAAACAAAATGATATAATAAAATAAAATAAAAATTAACATATCAGAAATGGACAAACAAGCAAAAGGGAAACATATGGTGTATGTCTCTGCATTTGTTTCCATCCAGTACAAAAGAAATATTCTCTAGTCATATTAAGCAAGGCAGTTGCAATCTCTCCAATGTTTTTGTATAGTCCCATGGTGTAATGGACTTTCCTATTAGAATAGTTTTCATTTTTCCCTATAAGTTTGGCCGTATTGTGTTTACATTTTCATTCAATTTTTTTATTTTTTTTTATCTTTTATTTTCTATATTTTTATTTGCATTCCCAATGATTTCCCCTTTCCTGGTTCCCCCCTCCCCGAAAGTCCCATAAACCCTCTTCCCTCCCCCTGTTCCCCAGTCAACCCCATCCTGCTTCTCTGTCCTGGTATTCCCCTACACTGCTACATCCAATCTTTCCAGGACCAGAGGTCTCTCCTTCCTTCTTCTTGGAAATCAAATGATATGTGAATTGTTTCTTGGGTATTCCGAGCTTCTGGGTTAATATCCACTTATAAGTGGCTGCATACCATGTGTGTTCTTTTGTGATTGGGTTACCTCACTAAGGATGATATTTTCCAGTTCTGACCATTTGCCTAAGAATTTCATGAACTCATTGTTTTTAATTGCAGAGTAGTATTCCATTGTGTAAATATACCACATCTTCTGTATCCATTCCTCCGTTGAGGGACATCTGGGTTCTTTCCAGCTTCTGGCTATTATAAATAAGGCTGCTATGAACATAGTGGAGCATGTGTCCTTATTGCATGCCGGGGAGGCTTCTGGGTATATGCCCAGGAGTGGTATAACAGGGACTTCCGGGAGTGTCATGTCCAGTTTTCGGAGGAACCGCCAGACTGCTTTCCAGAGTGATTGTACCAGCTTTCACTCAATTCTTTAAAAAGCTTTAACCTGTAACTTAATTTCTGTCTTAATTTGCTTTTCATTCATTCATTCCAATCTCCATGAGCTTGTAAATTTCCTGTTGTTTTTATTGTTTTTATACTCAGCTTTAGTACATCAAATACACTTTGATGATCAGTGATTATTCTTTCCTTGTGTTTTTGTAGGTGTGGTTAGCTTCCTCAGGTTGATGTTTCCCTTCTAGTACCTTTTGTAGAGCTGAATTTGTAGATAAGTCCTGCTTAAACTATGTTTCATATTTCAGAGTTAGCCTTTCTCTGTCTATTGTAATAGAAAGTTTTATTGGATATAGTACCCTAGGCTGGCATCTCTTTAATGCTGTTATTGTAGATTCAATCTTTTATAGTGTCTCAGATAATTTTGAGTGTTTGTGTGTGTGTGTGTGTGTGTGTGTGTGTGTGCGTATTATCATCTTTTCTTTTTCTTGTTCTTTTTCTTCTTGTTCTTGTTTTTCTTGTTCTTATTCTTGTTCTTGTTCTTGTTCTTGTTCTTGTTCTTGGTCTTGGTCTTGGTCTTGGTCTTGGTTGCTGTCCTGGTCTTGGTATTGGTCTTCTTGTTCTTGTTCACATTGTTGTTGTTGTTGTTGTTGTTGTTGTTGTTGTTGTTGTTGTTGTTGTTGTTCTTCTTCTTCTTCTTCTTCTTCTTCTTCTTCTTCTTCTTCTTCTTCTTCTTCTTCTTCTTCTTCTCTTTCTCCTTCTCCTTCTCCTTCTCCTTCTCCTTCTCCTTCTCCTTCTCCTTCTCCTTCTCCTTCTCCTTCTCCTTCTCCTTCTCCTTCTCCTTCTCCTTCTCCTTCTCCTTCTTCTTCTTCTTCTTCTTCTTCTTCTTCTTCTTCTTCTTCTTCTTCTTCTTCTTCTTGATCTTTTCTCCTCCTCCTTCCAGCTTCTCCTCCCCCTTCCTCCTCACCCTCTTTCTCCTCCTCCTTCTCCTCCTCCATCCCTTGGATGATATTCTCTCTTCTATTTCCTCTACTCTTCTTGAGGCTTACCTCTAAAGATTTCGTTTGACTTCCTAGGATTTTCATTATCAAGTTTCCCTCAATTTTGGTTTTCTTTAGTCATTCTATTATTTATTTATTTATTTATTTATTTATTTATTTTCATTTCTTTACAATCCAGTTTTTGCCTCCCTCCCCGTCTTCCCTTCCACAGTTCCTCATCCCATTCCTTCTCCTCCTTCCCTCTCCCCATCTTCAAGAGGATGTCTGCCCCCCACCCACAGGCAGATCTCCCCAATCCCTGGGGCCTCAAGTTACTCAAGGGTTAGGCATATCTTCTTTGACTGAGGCCAGACCAGGCAGTCCTCTGCTGTATATGTATTGGGGGCCTAGAAGCAGCTCATGTATGCTGTCTGGTTGGTGGCTCAATGTTTGACAGATCTCAGGGTTCTGGATTAGTTGATATTCTTGATCTTCCTATGTGGTCATGCTCCCTCTCAGTTTCTTTCAGTCTTTCCCTAATTCCACCAACTTCGGTGTAATGGTTTGGTCTAAGTATCTGTGTCTGTCTCAGTCATTTGTTTCTTGGGATTCTCAGAGGGCAACTCCTATCTGTAAGGACACCATAGCATCAGTAATAGAGTCAGAACTTGGAGCCTACCCTTGAGATATATCCTAAGTTGGGCAGGTCACTGGACTGCCTTTCCCTCAGTCACTTCTCCATTTTTGTTCCTGTAGTTCCTTTAGGTAGGAACATTTCTGGGTCAGAGATTTTGACCATTTACTTTCATGTCTGAAATATTTTTCAGCATTTCCTTCTACGTGTTCCTTGTGTTTTCATAGACTTCTGTAATAAATGTATTCATAATCTTTTTGAGGTCCTTGAGGATATCTATACCAGCAGGTTTGAAGTCCTTGTCATGTGCTTGAATGGTTATTCATTTCCCAGAGTCTTGAGTATTAGAGTTCCTGGGTTCTGTTGGAGGGATATTGTCTTGAGTGTTAGTGACTGTTTTTGTTTATTTGTTTGTTTGCTTCAATTTGTTTTCCCTACTGGCATCTAGGCATCTGATTTTAAAATGATTTTGTTTATATGAGTTGATATCTGGTCTTGTCTTTATTGGGTGGGTATACAATCTGTGATTTCTATTGCTCTCTCTAGATCATAGGGATGCATGGTGGCTGTGGATTGAATTAAAGAGACCTCTTTTAAGTACCTACCAGGTATGGCTACTTGAAGTTCAAGACAGAATGTTTCTCTATGTATTGGGAGCTGGCTCAAAAGTTTGGTTTAGGAGGGATGAGGGCTAAATGAGAAATGTTGCATTACAGAATATTTGCTGGATTCACTAGGGAATCAAATCAGAAAGGACAAGTTCCAGCCATCTGGCTTGAGGCTGGAGATGACATTGGGGAGCTAGAAATGGAGAGTAAAAGGAAGATTGAACATTGACTGCCTTGATACCAAGCTGATATGATCAGTAGTCTACTTGGTAGAGAGTACATCAAGATATCCGTAGCTGATGCAAATAGATGGGTTAAGGAAGGAGGGATAAGTTTACCCAAAAGATTTGTGGAGTCTCAGAGAATGGATGCAAAGTTGAAGGAAATAGTATGGTTTGTGTTGCATCATTTGTTTTAAATCTCACCAACTTTATTGTAAAAAACAAACAAAAAACTCTAATACTATTAAAACTGAGCAATTAAAATTTGGAATGGAACTAGGAATTTCCTACTTAATTGTTCTGAATATATGAATTTATTAGAGCATAAGTAATGTGGCTCCTTAAGGAACCATGTAGCTAGGTGTTATTTCTTATCAACAACTTACAGTGTGATTTAATTATAAGAAGCATGACAGGTGTTTCTTATTTTACAAAATCAGGAGTCAAAATGCATAATTTAGATATGAGTGATGCATACAAAAATGTGCAAAATGCTTTGTACTATCTCTCATGGGATGGAGGTTAGCTACATATTATTTGTGAATGATTTCAATAGGGGTAGTGGTGTATTCAAGGTTCATGCATTGTATTGCACAAAGGAAAAAGACAAACTTGAATTTACATGCTTGAAATATTAGGATTTAAATTTATTTGTAATATACTCAGTATTTCTACCAACACATCATTAAATTTGCTTATAAGATGTTTCAAAACAAAATACAATAGAATAAATAGTCAAGATATATTGGCATGACAAAGCACTTGCAACCAAGACTGGGAACCTGAGTTCAATCTCCAGAATATACCTGATGTATACAGAAAAGCAACTAGTACAAGTTGTCTCCTGACATTTTATAAACAGTGTTATACAAAAGGAAAAAGCAAATAGCAAATGAAGAAAAATTACATCTATGTTTATAAAGCAATATATTTTTTGCTTTAATAAGACAAACAAAAAAGTAGATCATTGTTTTTGACCTTGTCTTGTATAGCCCAGAATTATTTTAAACTCAGCTAGGTCTGGGTCCCTTTGAGAGAGGTGAGAATTACTGACTGGAAGTCAAATTGTGGTTCCAACGTAGTGGCCTATGTTCTGCTTGAGATGGCTCCCTAGACAGCTCTACCTAGATTATTCTTGGCTATATAGTCTGCTCCAGACAGCTTTTCAGACAGCTTTTTGTGTTATTCTCTGCTTTAGAGAACATTTTCTTGCTATTTTAAAACATTTTCTGGTGAAGACAGCTGTCTTTCTGCTTGAAACATCTCCTCTGCTAGTAAAATTCTAAAAGCTCTCTTGATAGCTCCTGGGTTTTCTGACCACAGTCAGAAGAGCTGCTTTAAGAAATTCTTGGATCTTCTTTTTTTTTTTTTCAGGCTTGAGATCCATTTATTGCTTTCAAGATGGCAACTTAGAAGGGAAGGGTGCCCATTTTTTGTTTTATTTTTTATATATTAAAAAGAAAACATTTTAAAGGTTTTATTTCACAGTCTTCCATTTATATTGTGGTCTACTGATCACCATGTTTGGAAAGGTCATCTCTTTTTTTTTTTTCTTAAGTTTTTTTATTTACATTCCAAATCATTTCCCCTTTCCCATTTCCTCCCTCCCCGAAAGCTCCATAAGCCCCCTTCCCTCCCTCTTTTCCCCATTCAACCCCCTCTAGCTTCTCTGTCCTGGCATTCCTCTACATCCAGTCTTACCAGTACCAGGGTCTCTCCTTCCATCTTCTTGGAAATCTATTGATATGCAAATTGTGTCTAGGGTATTCCGAGATTCTGGGTTAATATCCCCTTATCAGTGACTGCATACCATGTGTGTTCTTTTGTGATTGGGTTATCACACTAAGGATGATATTTTCAAGTTCTGACCATTTGCCTAGGAATTTCGTGAATTCATTGTTTTTAATTGCAGAGTAGTATTCCATTGTGTAGATATACCACATCTTCTGAATCCATTCCTCCATTGAGGGACAGCTGGGTTCTTTCCAGCTTCTGGCTATTATAAATAAGGCTACTATGAACATAGTGGAGCATGTGTCCTTATTGCATTCAGGGGAAGCCTCTGGGTATATGCCCAGGAATGGTATAACAGGATCTTATGGGAGTTATGCCCAGTTTTCTGAGGAACCCCCAGACTGCTTTCCAGAGTGGTTGTACCAGCTTGCAATCCCAGCAGCAGTGAAGGAGTGTTCCTCTTTCTCCACATCCTTGCCAACAACTGCTGTCTCCTGTGTTTTTGATCTTAGCCATTCTGACTGGTGTGAGGTGGAATCTCAGAGTTGCTTTGATTTGCATTTCCCTAATGACTAAGGATGTTGAACATCTCTTTAGGTGCTTCTCAGCCATTAGATATTCCTCAGGTGAGAATTCTTTGTTTAGCTCTGTGCCTCATTTTTTTAATAGGGTTACTTGGATCTTCTAACCATGTCAGAAATCCTGTTATAAAAATCCTAAATTGAATTCTTGGCTTTTCCAATCAAAGTTAGAAAGTTAGAAAAAATTTAAAAAAGAGTTGTGTTCATTCTTCATACAGTCTTCTCTAAATAGCTGCTAGAAAACATGCTAAAAGAGCTGGATCAGCTCTCTTCCTAATTTTGTAAAATTGCACTTATTGTCTCTTTGTAAGAGTCAAGGGGCAAATGTCATGGAATGCTGATGAGTGGGATGGTCAAAAGGGAATATGGAATAAATAACTGAATTGATATGTAAATAAAAACCAGGCTTTTGGTCTGCAAGCTTTCTGCTAGTAGGTAATTAGAAAAGTAATTAGATAAGTAATTAGAAAAAAAATTAAAAGCTATGAAAAATTCTAAAAGAGCTATGTTGGCTCTCCATGGATTTTTTAACTAAAATCAGAAATCCTCTTAGAAAAATTTCTTGAAGAGCTGTGTTTGATCTCCAGAGATCTCCAGACAGCTCCCCTCTTACTAGAAAAAAATTCAAAAATGAGAACTGCTACTGCTTTCTGCTACCTCCTTTCCAGGACAAAAGCCCAGAATTTCTTTTTTTACATATCAATTCAGTTATTTATTCCACTAATCAGCATTCTATGATCTTAGCCCCTTGACTCAGGAAGAGATAGTAATCACAAGCACAGATAATAAGTAGCTGGGAGGGACCCTATCCTGGAATTACCATTCTGACCACACCTCAATCTAAATTTATTCTGTTTCAGGCCTACCTTGAACTCAGGAATCTACCTACATTTGTATCTGCCTGTCTTTGTATCTTTCTGACAAGCTGGCTCATAGTGCTGCCTCTATTCCTTTAGATTTGTGAAGCTCCTAATACAATTCATATTGCATCTTTATACTTTTGCATACTTGAGAAAGTATATATTTTGAACTCATGGTTCTGGAATTCTTTTCCACAGAATTACAGGCTGTCCTGAAGGTTCCAGCATTTATCATTTTGCTAAAGACATACAAATACCCTCTACCCCTGGAATCTTGCTGTTTCTAATTATCATTGAGTCATTAACATTAACAATGATGACATTCCTCAGAAGAACATGAAAATGCATAAATTATTTTACAAACAAGCCTTACACCTACAGCAGCCAACCACACTAATGGAAGGCCATGCCTACTAGTCCTGTCCTAGGGACAGGAGCCATGTCATTCCATCCCCAAGGTCAGGCTCAACTTGTTGGATGTCTACTATAGATAGTTAGATAGATAGATAGATAGATAGATAGATAGATAGATAGATAGATAGATAGATAGATAGATAGATGATAGATAGATAGATAGATAGATAGATGATAGATAGATAGATAGATAGATAGATAGATAGATAGATAGATATCATGAATAGATTATATATCTCTAAAATCTATAATTTCTCTCTATATAAATATTATATATACATACAAATATATATGCATACATACACATTACATCTGTTTAAGGGCTCATGGACTTTCCTTTCCTACTCCCACTGTGGCATGTCTAGTGTTTTGGTCCTTGTTCAGTTCATGTTGATGAGACTTTATGAGTATATTTTCTGAAATCACTAAAAGACACAATATCACAGCAAACTCCATGATCTTGGCTCTTAAAATCTTTCTGCCCTTTCAGGTTCTATATCCCCACTGTTATACCTCTCAGCTAAGGGCATTTACTCCTGGGAGCCTTGCTCATGCCAGGTGTCTGGAACTTCATAGAAATTCCATCCACCATTCACCCAATGACCTTCTGGCCTTCTCTTCTGTTTCTCCCCACTCTTGATTCTGCCCCCCATTCAGCTCCGAATTCCCTTTCCCACCCAGTTCTCTCCTTCTCACTGGCTCCTACTACCTTCTTATTTCTCCTTCTAAATGAAATTCAAGCATTCATGCCTGGGAAGTTCTTGTTTAGCTTCTTTGTACCATGGTATACTGTACTAATATCTACTCATCAGTGAGTACATACTATGCATTTATGTCCTTTTGGATCTGGGTCACCTCACTCGTGTTGATGTTTTATAGTTACATCCATTTGCATGCAAATTCATCATGTCCCTGTTTTTTAATGGCTGAATTAGTATTCCATTGTGCAAATAAACCACATTTTCTGTATCCATTCTTTAGTTGAGGGACATGTGAGTTGTTTCCAGTTTCTGGATATTACAATTAAGGATGCTATGAACAGAGTGGAGCATGTGTGCTTTTGTTATCATGGAGCATCTTTTGGGTATATGTCCAGGAGTAGTATATCTGGGTCTTCAGGTAGAACAGTACAGAGTATTCTAAGAAACTCTCAGATTGTTTTCCAAAGTGGCAGTACAAGTTTGCAATCCCATGGGCAATAGAGTAGTGTCCCCCTTTCTCCAAACCTTCATCACCATATTCTGTTACTTGAGTTTTTGATCTTAGTCATTCTGATTTGCTAATTTCTTTTTAATATATCTTTTTAAAAATTAGTTATTTTGTTTATTTACATTTCAAATGTTGTACCCCTTCTTGGTATCTCTTCCACAATCCCCCATTCCATCCTACCTTCCATTTACCTCTAGGAGGGTGTTCCCCCACCTACCCACCTACACACTTAATCTTCACCACTCTAACATCTCCTATTCCTGAGGTATTAAGCCTCCACAGGACCAAGGGCCTGATGCCAAATAAGGCAATCCTCTGCTACATATGTAGATGGAGCTATGGAGGCATCCGTGTAAACTCTTTGGTTGGTGATTTAGACCCTGGGAGCTCTGAGGAATCCAATCTGTTGATATTGTTGTTCTTCCTATGGCGTTTCAACCCCCTTCAGCTCCTTCCATCCTTACCCTACTCTTCCATTGAGATGTGCAGGCTCAATCTAATGGATGGCTGTGAGCATCTGCATCTGTATTAGTCAGATGCTGGCAAAGCCTATCAAAGGATAGCTATACCAGGCTATGACAGCAAGCACTTCTTGACATCAGCATAGTATCAGGGTTTGTTGTCACCAGATGGGATAGATCCCAAGGAGTAGCTGTCTCTGGATGGCCTTTCCTTCAGTCTCTGCTCAATTTTTAGTCCCTGCATTTCCTTTCAACAGAAACGATTCTGGGTTAAAATTTTTGCAATGGGTGAGTGGCCCCATCCTTCAACTGGGGGCAATGCCTATCTATTGGAGGTGGTTTCTACAGGTTCATTCTTCACTTGGTTGGGTATTTAATGCCATACCTGTTGGATACTGGGAACCTCTCAGTTCCCTGGCATCTGGAACTTTCTAGAAGTTCCCCTTGTGCCCACACCCACTGGTCCATATTTCTGTTCATTTGCCTGACACTCCAGATTTCTCCCCTGTCTCTTGCTATACCTGATACTTCCTCCCCTCCCTTCCCCACTCTCCTTTCTTTCTCCCTCTACCTCCCATGACTATTTTGTTCACTTTCTAAGTAGGATTGTAGCATCAAAATTTGTTCTTCCTTCTCATTAAGCTTCATATGGTGTGTGGGTTTTACTATAGCTATTCTGAGCTTTTGGGCTAATTTGCACTTATTGATGAGTACATAACATGTTTATCCTTTTATGTCTGAATTACCTCACTCAGGATGATATTTTCTAGTTCCACCCATTTGCCTACAAGTTTCATGAAGTAATTATTTTTAATTGCTCAGTAGTATTCCACTGTTTAAATGTGAAGGACAGATGACTGGGGTTGTATGCTGTTGTAAATTTCCTTGGTGCTGTTTGTATTTTGATGTTTATCCTGAACTGAAGAGGAGCATATCAGGTACTCAGGTGATTCCATGTGAACCTCCTCCCCAATTTAACTAGTCAATTAAAGGGTAGAGCCTGTGATTGGATGGTGGAAGGGAAGTTTTAGAGGAGAGGGAGAAAGGAACAAGGGAAAAAAGACAGACAGTGGGAAGGAGAATGGAAAGAGAAGAAGATAGAGGAAGAGGATGTGGAAGATGAAACAGACACATGTGGCTTCAAGGAGCCTCAAGTAGATAGGTATCTCATAGTTGGAGAATAGAGTAGTGAAGTACTTTATCTGCCTAATGTAGGCATAGAGTTTATTAATATTATAACTGAGCTGCGTGTTCTTTTCACAGGCATATTGGAATTGATTTTACCTTAATTGTTTGGGATTAAAGGTGAGTAGTAAGTGGATGCCTATATTCCAATGAAAGGAATTAAAGGCATATCATTCCAGCCAGATCATACAGACCTAGTTCGTTGGATATGATCCTTTGCCAGAGCAGCCATGTTACTAGATTAAAATTCCTCTACACTTTATTCTATATATGATTTCACTAATTCTTAAAACCTAAGAACACCATCTCAGATTTGTAGTATATAAAGAAACATATAACTTTCGCCCTGATGCTTTGGAGAGCAAAATTATAATCTCTTTTCTCTTCTTTTTGAAAGTTTCTTTTTCTTTTTCATGTTCTGAAGCAGAATCACACTATGCTTCTTGCACAGATGTAAAATCTGTCTTACTTTTCATTCTTACTAGTATTGTGATTATAGGAATGTGTCTTTAGGCCTGGTCCAAACACTGTTACCTTAACAGATTTTATGATAAATTCATTTATATATAATGAACAAAAGCCATGCTTCTACTAAGAACTTAGATTTAAAACTATACTGTTTTCTTCTTTGTGTGTGTAAATATGTGTGTGATACATGTATATAGTCATGTAAGTGTGTGTACATATGTACTTCTTTGGGTTAAGGCCATATGTAGATGTCAGTTGTCCTGTATTACTCTTCAACTTATTTTTCATAGGTTTTCTGACTGAAGCTAGAGTTCCTGTATTCAATAATTCTTCTTGGTGAATAAGTACCTTCTTGTGGTGCCCCCACACACTGTGGTTACAGATATGCTCTGAGATTAAAAACAGGATATCCAGTGTCTCATAACAGATAATTTATCCTCCAAGCCACCTTATATATTGCTTCAAAATAATATAAAACCATTTCCTTACACCTCTGTCTTTTCCCATGATCCAGCAATAGGCACTGTGTCAATTAACTTTCATTATCTTCTTGATTGAACTGGAATCAACGGAGAAATGCTTCCATATGTATATTTAAGGGAATTTCCAGGTAGGACTATCTAAGCAAAAACACTTTTCCCAGAGAAGTCTTCAACTTGCAGCCCCAGCTTAGATATAAATAGACACAAGAGAAGAGCTGTGCTGCTTTGGTTCATTTGCTGTGAATCCTCTCTTTCTTTATTGGTTCTGCCACCAGAGACCAGCTTCTTCAGCCTACTAATATGAACTGAAGACCAGCCATTTCAAGAATCCTCCAGGACTTCCATGTGAGATTGGGAGTTCCACAATATCCTCAGTTTCTCCCTTTCATCAGACTACCTCAGGAACTACTAGCTTGACCTCTCTAGACACATCCCCTCCTTCTGTAGCAGCTGCAGGTTGCTCTAATAGCCCTGCATTGGTGTCAACTTTTACCCCTCCTATCATAGGTTCTAAGGCCATAGCCAGATCCCCAAGTCCTTCTTCTCCTTCAGAAACATCTAATCCAGCATTGGTCTTTCCTCTAAGGGATGGAATTAATCAAAGAGATGGAACATATCTAGTCTGAGGCAGTGCCTGACCAGAATCCAAAACGGAATTACTATTCTGTAGATGGTATCTTAACCAGAGACAGGCTTATTAAATGCCTTCTGGTCAGTCTATGAAAGGCAGCCTTAAAGGCAGTAAATTGTGAAAAACTTGAAGAGGTTGTCCAAGACAAAAACAAGAACCCATCTCTCACCAGCTCCAGCTCCAGCTACTATCCTGGATGCCTGGCTTTCTAAAGTTCAGAGACTACCAGACCTCTGCTATAGAAACAGTCAGCAAGGTCACTGGGCAAGGGCTTGCCCTACCCCCAGCACCAAAAGGACCATGTCCTAGGTGCCATTAGAAGGGACATTGGACTGTCGATTGACCTGGTGTCATGTAGAAAAAAGGAACATTGCTTCCAGGTAACCCTCCAGCTGACCTCCTGGATTTGACTATAGATGACTCAAGGGGCTGGAGCTCCCTCAACCCAATGACACCTATCACTAGCAGGGAGCCCTGGGTAGCTATCATGGTATGTGAGCAGCCCATCTCCTTCCCGTTAGGTACCAAGGCCACTTACTCAATCCTGATGGAGTTTTGGAACTCACTTCACCTTTGAGTTTTCCGATCATCAGGGTAGGAAGACAACCTTATCTTCTTTATCAGACCTCACCACTTAATTGCATTTTTAGGGTGTACCCCTCACCCATTCCTTTTTGGTAGTACCAACATGTCCTGCCCCTCTATTGGGAGGGGATCTTTTTGCTAAGTTGAGAGTCTCTGCTTCATTTGGTCCTCCCATTAGCCTAAATCCAAGTTTACTAGCAGTTCTTCTGCTCCTTCTTCTAGCCAGTCAACCTACTAATGCTAGCATGTTGTTTCCTTTACCAGCATCTCAGGCGGACACACAAGTTTGGGACATCCAGAACCCCTCTGTTGCTAAATATTATTCTCCTGTTTTCATTCAGTTGCTGGACTCTACCAGTTATATCACCCAAGCTCAATACCCTCTCTCTCTCTCCAGAGTCTCAGGGGACTTAAGTTTATCGTTTCTGACCTCTCAAGGAAAAAACTTCTTCACCTCATTTCTTCTCCTTTAACACCCCTATACTAGCAGTTAAGAAACCTAATGAAACCTATCAGATGGTTCAAGACCTCAGATTCATTAATTCTACAATTTTCACCCTACATCCTGTTGTAACTAACCCTTATACACTTCTTTCCACTGTCCCCACAGGAGCTTTCCATTTCTCAGTCCTAGATCTCAAGCATGTATTTTTCTCTATCCCCCTTGATGCCCAGTCACAGAACATTTTGGCCTTTACCTGGACAGATTCTGACACCCACTTTTCTACCCAAATTACCTGGACTGTAGTTCTACCTCATGATTCTGAGGCAACCCACACCTATTTGGCCAGTCCCTGTCTTCTGACTTACTCTCTTTATCTCTCTCTATATATCTAAGATTATACTTTATGAAGATGATGTCCTTCTCTGTAGCTCCTCTCTAGAGATTAGCAAAGCCTACACCTATGCTCTTCTAAATTTCCTTTCCAGTCAACACTACAAGGTCTTACCTTCTAAGTCCGACTGTCTACTCTTCAGGTCACCTATTTAGGACTAACAATTATCCCAACTCACAAGGCTCTTACTTTAGATAGAAAGAATCTGATTCAGTCTCTAACTGTTCCTTCTACAAAGGAAGAGATTTTATCATTCCTAGGAATGGCCAGCTTTTTAAGTTCCTGGGATCCTTCCTTTTCCCTCTTTTCTCAGCCCTTATATGAAGCAGTATTAGGTCCCACCCTTGAACCTCTTTTCAAACCTGTTACCAAACACTTTCAGAAGCTCCAACAGGCTCTCCTTAAGGTGACACCCTTATACCTTCCTGACCTGACATGTCATTTTTCCCTCTATTTAACTGAAAAGAAGGGATTTGCCCTTGGAGTCTTAGGTCACCAACTGGGACCTTCCTTTGCACCTGTAGAATACTTGTCAAAAAACCTAGATCTAACTATCCAGGGATGGACACTTTGTATTCATACCTTAGCATTTGCTGAACTCCTTATTCAAGAATCAAAAAAAAAAAAAAAAACAAACAAACTAAATTTGGGGTCACCTATAACTGTCTTCTCTTCTCATAACCTGTCACAACTCCTAACTTACAAAGGCTTACAGACTCTACCACCCTCCAGAGTTCTTTCTCTTCAGGTAGCACTAATAGAAGACTCCACACTCACATTCCAATCATGCCGGCCTCTTAATATTTCCAGCATTCTTTCTTGACCTAATATTAACCACTCCCTAACTCACTCCTGCGTTGTAATTTTATTGGAACTATTACCTCATCCTTCACACATACAGGAGGGGACATTGCCTCAAGCCATTTAAACCTGGTATACAGATGGAAGCTCCTTTGTATATGAAAGGACTAGAAAATCTGGCTATGCCTTAGGGTCAGACACCTAGGTGGTGGAGTCACAGGCCCTTCCTACTCACACCACAGATAAGATATAGTCTTTGTAAATAGAGTCAGGAAACTGCTCCATAGCCAGATGCCAGGAACCTATACAAATCGCTATCATCCCTATATCTGTTATTCCATCTAAATATTATGATCGCTATACTTGCCTTCTCTTAGACCAGACAAAAGATTGTTATAGAAAATGGACAGATGAATATGGGGGCTGCCCATATTGGTCTCATCAGATACATGTGCTAGGTTCATGCGCCAATCATTTCTTCTCTCAACAATGAACAAGATATCTTCTTCTACATATAAGACACATGGGATTCCAGGTGGGAGATAGGAGTTGTTGATAAGCTCTACTGTAAAAATCAGCCCAGGTCCCCAGTAAATACTATCCATATCCGGGGAAAATATGACTCAATTGCCCAACCTCTAGATATTGGAAAAGTAGAAGTAATCAAACATCCCTCCAATGGGGGCCCTTACCTCTTTGACATCACCTCTCATAAATGGCACTAACTTCATACCTTGATCCAGGCATACCAACTCCTTAAGTTCACCAGGCCTGGTCACTTTAAAGGTTGCTGTTTATGCTTACCTCCTGGAATTAACTCACAATTTTCACTTACAGCCTCTACAGTGATGCTGCCAAGTAACCTTACCTCACCTTTTGTCAGTTGTCCTGACTCCGATATTGTCATGGCTCCATATCCTACCTCTATCCCTCTCTTTGGCATAGAAAACTGTTTTAAGACCTCCAGTACATGTTCTGTAGGAAAACTAAGTTCCCTAGACTGCAAAAGAATCATTACCCTTGGTATATTATATCTGCCACAATGTCCTGTAGTCCAGAACATGTCAATTCTTTGTGACACTCAGGTATATCATCACCTACCCACCAGCTGGTCAGGAATTTGCAAGTTGCTACTCCTCTACCCTGAACTGGAAGTAATCCAGGAAAAGAAGCCCCTGCCAATCCCAGCTGTAAATATGATAGCTGCCCAACATAAGAGGGCAGTTCAGGTCATGCTACTACTATTGGTCACTATAGAAATAGCCATAGGAGCTGGGCGGTGGTGGCGCACGCCTTTAATCCCAGCACTTGGGAGGCAGAGGCAGGAGGATTTCTGAGTTCGAGGCCAGCCTGGTCTACAAAGTGAGTTCCAGGACAGCCAAGGCTACACAGAGAAACCCTGTCTCGAAAAACCAAAAAAAAAAAAAAAAAAAAAGAAATAGCCATAGGTGTTAGTACTGGAGTTTCAGGGATAACAACTTCCATGACCTAATATAATACATTCACTTCTGAGTTTGAAAGCAATCTTCAAGAAATGATTGAAACTGTGCTTACTATCCAGAAACAGATCAATTCTTTGGTATCTGTTCAGATGCCAAAGGGAGCTAGATGTCCTGATAGCTAAAGAAGGTGGTCCTTGCCTGTTCCTCCAAGAAGAATGCTGTTTCTATGTCAACCAATCTGGGATAGTGAGAAATAAAATCCAGGAGCTGCAGTCAGACATAAAGAATTTCAAGGAACATGAGACCTCCAGTTCTGGGATTTTCAAAAACCCTATATGAAAGTAGATACTCCCTTTTTTAATGCCTTTTCTAGTCATCCTCCTAGTGTTATTATTTGCTCACTGCCTCATTAATCTTGTTTCTACATTCCTTCGATGACAAATTAAAAAGAATTTCTAATCAAGCTATTAATAAGTTACTGTCATAGAGGATTACCAGCCACTGCCCACAAAAGAGCTGTTGTCCACAGAGGAACCTGATGAAAACCTTTACCAAGTGGACCCTGATAATGAAAGTCAGCTACATCCCCAAATTGACGATGCCCCAAGACTGCAGGAAACAGCTTAAGAGACACAACACCCTCATTCGCTTGTCACCATTGGCTTCCCCTCCCTTTCTTTTTCTACTCTTTATAATAATAAGGAGGTGTGTTGGTAGCAGGACCTCTGAAACCCATGAAATCACATAGGCAACAGCACAACCTGCACACCTGTTGCCAAGGCAACAGTCACCATGTTCCCAGAATCCACTTGGCTCACTTCCCACCTTGACCTGTGCCTATTCACATATAAAAGGAAGGACCCTATGAACTCTCTTTCTCTCTCTTCTCCCCACTTCTCTTCCTACCGCCACCTTCCCTTTACTCTCTCAATAAACCTCATGTGAAACTCTTTGGCCTGCTGTGGTCTTTCTGGAGCTGCATGATGATCACAACGCTGTACGTTTAGGAAATTAGTCATTGAATCTTAGGACACAATGGTTCACAATTTAGAAGTATAAGCCTATTTCTCATTTGTTTAAGTAATGCACATCATTTGGTGTTTAGTCTATAAGTTTATGTAATTACAATCAACATCACATTATTCTTACTATTGTTCTCACTGAAAGGTACATGGTACTATATTTCATTTGTTGTGATCTTAATGTAGACTTTCCTAATACAGATGACATTTTGAAAATGTGTAATGTAGGCAATTGTATGAAGTCAGGGAAGTCCGAAGTGAAAATGTATTGTTGGATACAAGTGATATCATATCAAGGACCAAGGCCTGAGTTCTGTAAGAGTGGCAAAGCTTTCTCAAGGTGAGGCTCAGAGGAATGCCAAAGGATTTCTCTAGTTTCAGTCTGAATATTGAAAGCCTATAAAGAAAATGCCCACTATAGCTTTCTTTCCCCATCCTGGAGGTTCACATACTTAAGACAACTCCCCCGGGGGAGGGGGGAAGTGTCCCTACCATCATTAATTAAATCTTGTTCAGCCCTCTTCCCTCCCCTTGTTTCCGAAATCAACCCCTTTCACTTCCCTGTCCGGGTATTCCCCTACACTGCTGTATTGAGCCTTTCCTGGACCAGGGGCCTCTCCTTCCATCTTCTTGGGCATCATTTGATATGTGAATTGTGTCTTGGGTATTCCGAGATTCTGGGCTAACATCCACTTATCAGTGAGTACATACCATGTGTGTTCTTTTGTGATTGGGTTACCTCACTTAGGATGATATTTTTCATTTCCACCCATTTGCCAAAGAATTTCATGAATTCATTGTTTTTAATAGCTGAGTGGTATTCCATAGTGTAAATATACCACATTTTCTGTATCCATTCCTCTGTTGAGGGACATCTGGATTCTTTCCAGCTTCTGGCTATTATGAATCAGGCTGCTATGAACATAGTGAAACATGTGTCCTTATTACACGCTGGGGAATAATATGATTATATGCCCAGGAGTGATATAACAGGATCCTCTGGAAGTATTCCCAGTTTCTGAGGAATCACCAGACTGATTTCACGGGTGGATGTACAAGCTTGCAATCCCACCAGCAGTGGAGGAGTGTTCCTCTTTCTCCACATCCTTGCCAACACCTGCTGTCTCCTGAGTTTTTGATCTTAGCCATTCTGACTGTTGTGAGGTTTGTTTTGATTTGCATTTCCCTAATGACTAAGGATGTTGAACATTTCTTTAGGTGCTTCTTAGCTATTCAATATTCCTCAGGTGAAAATTCTTTGTTTGGCTCTGTACCCCATTTTTAATAGGGTTATTTGGCTCTCTGGAGTCTAACTTCTTGAGTTCTTTGTATATATTGAATAGTAGCACTGTCGGATATAGGGTTGATAAAGATCTTTTCTCAATTTACTGGTTGCCATTTTGTCTGATTGACAGTGTCCTTTGCCTTACAGAAACTTTGGAATTTTTTGAGGTCCCATTTGTCAATTCTTGATCTTAGAGTATAAGTTATTGGTGATCTGTTCAGGACTTTCAGAGAGGGGGCAACCAGGAAAGAGGAAATCATTTGAAATGTAAATAAAGAATATATATAACAAAAAGAAAAATAAATGCTGATCGGTACCACGAACACAACAAAATCCAGAAAAACAATGCAATGCTTTATGGTTTGTTAGCATGTGATTACAATATTTTCCATTATTTTTCAAACAGCATCCTCTGGGTAATATCTCCAAATGGAGCCAATATGGTAATATATCTTCAAAGAGAAGACAGAGAGCTCAATTGTATTTCTAACATGTTTGGTCAAATGTATTTGGGAACTTACTGAGAGTCTTGGCATTTCTGCCCCAGGCTCCCTTAGAATATCATGTAAATGTTTGTAAAGGTTGCGAATTTAAAGAAATGTCACAGATTATCCTTCCTATTTGGTAATGAGACTTTAGGCATACCACATGTTTTGTAATGATACTCAATCTCGTTTGCATTGGGAATGCCTTGTTGGCTTATTAATTAACTGCCTCACCGTGGCTTCTCCTCTTCACTGTCAGGTTTCACAATAAATAGTAAGAAATATCAATCTTAAAAAAAATTCTTGTTCTGCAATATATAATTGCCACATTGTTCAGCCATATGTAATAACCCAATCTCCCTGTTCAACTATGTTATAAACTCAGTGAGTTTCATGGGTAATGTGGATTCTCTATCCTGTCTGTGAGTTCCATCCAGCCCATGTCAGCTTTTCTGTGTCCCTGTGTCTTTGTCCTATCATTATCCTTTTCTTCCTCAGGACATGTAAATTCTGAAGTCATACCGAATATGTTGGACAAAGGCCATTTCGGCATTACTATTTTGCTTATTCTCTGTTGTTTACACTTGCTAGGTAGGCTTCTTTTCTTCAACTAAAACACTAGTCTTTTTTTGTATCTTTTGGTAAAATTCATATTGAAATATTTTTAATATATTCCTTTCTTATTAATTTGGAGATGTTTCTTATATACTTTAGGGATTTAAGTACTGCCTTCCAATATGCACTGACAACATCTAATCTCATGTTGCTTTTAAAAAAATATTTTCATGTGCTCCATCATACTTTTCTTAGAGTTTATCCATAGTCACCTTAGATAACTTGTTATTAGTTACAAAAAGGCCTTTAATTGATTTTGGTTCCACAAGTAACAATGTAATAGCTTTAGTAGCAGGATAATTATTTTCTGCCTATATCTTTGATGAATAAATAAAACTACTAAGAATTTCTCTGCAGTATTCTTCAAGATAAATCATATTGCAAAATTATTTATTACATTATAATCTTCATACTACAGTGTACAAATGTAATGAATCTGGTAGTTAAGACATCATTTATAATATGGAATGTAATAAGAGAAGTCAAATTGTCATTGGCAAGTAGAGATAGCTAAAGGTGCCAGCCAGTTGTTGAGTAGTCTTTCTTAATCCCCCACCCCAACCCAGTCCATTGATCTCCACTCAGAAAACTCAAAGAAAATACAATACTCTACTACAGAAGGGTATTTCTCTAAATGTCAGAGGGAACATCTATGAAGGTTGTAATATATGTATAAGATGTGAATCGTACTTTAGATTGAATTATGGGTGATTAGAGAGAAGGAGATGGGTTCTATGCATCATTACTATGACTAGCTGTAGTCAAGACTAGCTATATAGTTCAAAAAGCACATTTTCAAAGGATTTAATCTATGAACAGTAGACATTAATCAAAATTTAAAAAACATCACCAAAGTTTAAATTTTATCTGCTTACTTTTCTTTCTTAAAGAATATACTTTGTAAGTGAAAATATGTGTTGCTGATGGAATAATTTTTTTTCAAAATTAATGGAGAAAAAAAGACTGATGAAAATCAGTGCAAATGTTATAAATTTACTGCTCCTAATTATGCACACTTTGTTCATTTTTATATTTTAAACCAGCATGTTTTTAGTTACTGTTAGGAAGATGGGCATTGTCTCTATAGGCACTTTTTTTATTCAAATAATTTTTGAACAATTTCCCACAAGGTGGAAATAATAATATTTTTATTATTTGTTATTTTTTAATAATATACCCAAATCACGCTAGCTTCCTATTCCTCATCCACCCTACCACCCTTATACTCTACCTAATAAACAAATATATAAACAAACCAAAAACACCAGTCCAAATTGTGTCATCCACATACTCATTCAACCATATTCAAACTCCCAGATGTCATCAACTAGGACTATGAATAACTTCAGCATCTTCTTTTTTCTTTTCCTTTTTCCTTTTCATTGTATATTGTGGGGTTTTACCAAAAGCCTTCCAAGTCTCTTTTTCTCAGTTTGAGTCTGCAGTGATAGATGGAACTGAAAAAAAAAAAACAAAAAACAAAAAACAAAAAACACAAAATCTTACTTGCCCACAGGAATCAACAGCAGCATAAATCATGTACCCCACGTAGCCTTATTGTATCAGCCTTGAAGAAGTTTCAGACCCTGAGAAAGCAGAAAACCCTAGAGTCCATGTTCCTTAAGGCTTCCTACTTTGCAGCTTTGTTGCCAAACCTATTTCAGTTAAAAATATATTCAACACACTATTTAACCTTATCATACATGCATATATACTTTGTTAATTAATTTGTTGTGTCCATGGATAGAACTCACATAATCAGGCCCACATACAAGAACATCTGCATGCTAAGCCACTTTGCTGAACCTTATGTAAAAATTTTAACCCTAGATTATGACCTACTCTAACTTGAAAATGATATATAATATGTTTACACTTTGACTATATTTCTTACAATTATTGTCTAATGTTACTTCCAAGGCAATTTAAATTTAAGCACAATTTTTGAAGGTAGTTGGATTCCAAGTTTTTTTAAAAAGGTTTTTACTATTTTATTTATTTATTTTATACTTATATTGAAAAAATAAACTTTCATACCATAAATTCTGACCAGATTCCATCTCTTCAAATTCTTTAGAAACACCCCACCTACAGACTTTTTTTATTGTATGTAGTATCTAAAAAATATTCAATAGACTATTGCGATGCAATGGATTCAATGTTTATCATTGAACATAATCAATGTCATTAAATTATTCATTAAAAATAAATCACTTCCTTTCAAAGGATAATGAATGGAAAATACCAACAAAAGGAGGGAAACTACACACTAGAAAAAGCAAGAAATTAATCTTCTTTTTAACAAGCCTAACAGAAGAGAGCCATACAAACATAACTCCATCTCTAATAACAAAAATAACAGGAAGCAACAATCACTTCTCCTTAATACCTCTTAATATCAATGGACTCAATTCTCCAATAAAATGACATAAACTAACAGACTGGATACATAAGCAGGACCTGACATTTGCTGAATACAGGAAACTCAACTCAGGCACAAAGACAGACAGTACCTTAGAGTAAAAGGCTGAAAGACAATTTTCCAAGGAAATGGTCCCAAGAAACAAGCTGGTATAGACATTCTAATATCAAACAAAATCTACATTCAACTGAAGTTTCCTGAGAATTGCACACGAGTGGGTTTTCCATGGACGAAGAGCTGAGGAATGAAATGATGGGGGTCGAGAGAAAAAGAATATACAGAGACATTAGTGCATGGTTGTACAAAATCTCTCTTTACTTGGGGGATAAGAGCAACAATATATGACTCTCTACATCTCCCCCTTCTGTATTAGTTTAAACGAGTGGATAGTAATCCATCCATGATGGTGGGCCTTTACACAGGGAGTAGGAACAGCAGCCTAATAAAGTAATGAAAAAAGGTCAGGAAGGAAAGAAACAATTTACCAAGATGAACTCTCAATTCTGACCATACATGCTTCAAATACAAGGATACCCACATTCATAAAAGAAACTTTACTAAAGCTCAAAGCACACATTGCACCCAACACAATAATAGTTGAAGACTTCAACACCCCACTCTCATCAATGGACAGATCAGGGAAAAACAAACTAAACAGAAAAACAGTGAAACTAACAGAAATTATGAATCAAATGGATTTAACAGATATCTATAGAACATTTTATCCTAAAACAAAAGAATATAACTTCTTCTCAGAACTTCACAGTACCTCCTCCAAAACCAACCACATACTCAGTCACAAAACAAACCTCAACATATATAAGAAGTTTGAAATAATTCCATGTACCTTATCAGGTCACCAAGGACTAAGGCTGGTCTTCAATAACAAAAGCATCAGAAAACCCACATATGCATGGAAACTGAACAAAGTTCTACTCAAAGATAATTTAGTCAAGGAACAAATAAAGAAACATATTGAAGACTTTTTAGAATTTAATGAAAATGAAGGCACAACATACCCAAAATTATGGGACACAATGAAAGCAGTGTTGAAAGGAAAACTCATAAATCTGAGTGCCTCTGAAAAGAAACTGGAAAGAGCATACACTATCAGTTTAACAGCATAGCTCTAGAACAAAAAGAAGCAAATACACCAATCCCAAGAGGAGTAGATAGCAGGAAATAACCAAATTCAGGCTGAAATCAAGCAAGTAGGAAGAAAAAGAACTATACAAAGAATCAATCAAACCAGGAGCTGGTTTTTGAATAAAAACAACAAGATAAATAAACCCTTAGTCAAATTGACCAGGGGGCACAGAGAGAGTATCCAAATCAGCAAAATCAGAAGTGAAAAGGGAGACATAATAACAGATACTGAGGAAATCTAAACAATCATCAGATCCTACTACAAAAGCCTATACTCAACAAAAGTGGAAAATCTAGATGAAATGCACAATAGTCTAGACAGATATCAAGTACAAAATTCAAATCAGGATCAGATAAATGATCTAAACAACCCAATAACCCCTAAAGTAATAGAAGCAACCATTGATAGTCTTCTAACCACAAAAAGCCCAGAACCAGATGGATTCAATGCAGAGTTCTATCAGACATTCAAAGAAGACCTAATACAAATACTCTGCAAACTATTCCACAAAATAGAAACAGATGGAACACTACCCAATTCATTTTATGAAGCCACAATTACTCTGATACCTAAACCACACAAAGACCCAACAAAGAAAGAGAACTTTAGACAAATTTCCCTTAAAAGAATATCAATGCTAAAATAATCAATAAAATTCTTGCCAATTGAATTCAAGAACACATCAAAATTTTCATTCAACATGATCAAGTAGGCTTCATCCCACGAATGCAGGGATGGTACAATATATGGAAATCCATCAACGTTATCCACTATATAAACAAACTCAAAGAAAATACTACATGATCATTTCATTACATGCTGAGAAAACATTTGACAAAATCCAACAGCTCTTCATGATAAAACTCTTGGAAAGATCAGGAATTCAAGGCCCATACCTAAACATAGTAAAAACAATATTCAGCAAACCAGTAGCCAACATCAAACTAAATGGAGAGAAACTTGGAGCAATCCCACTAAAATCAGGGATTAGACAAGGTTGTCCATTCTCCCTGCCTGTTCAATACAGTACTCAAAGTCCTAGCTAGAGCAATTAGACAACAAAAAGAGGTCAAAGGGATTCAAATTGGAAGAGAGAAGACAAACTATCACTATTCTTAAGTAACCCCCCCCCAAAAAAAAGGTAAAGCAGAGGTTTTACCTGCATGCAATAAGGACACATGCTCCACTATGTTCATAGCAGCCTTATTTATAATAGCCAGAAGCTGGAAAAGAACCCAGATGTCCCTCAACGGAGGAATGGATTCAGAAGATGTGGTATAGTTACACAATGGAATACTACTCTGCAATAAAAAACAATGAATTCACGAAATTCCTAGGCAAATGGTCAAAACTTGAAAATATCATCCTTAGTGAGGTAACCCAATCACAAAAGAGCACACATGGTATGCAGTCACTGATAAGGGGATATTAACCCAGAATCTTGGAATACCCTAGACACAATACGCATATCAATAGAAAGCAGTCTGGTGGTTCCTAACAAAACTGGGCATGACACTCTCGGAGGATCCGGCTATACCACTCCTGGGCATATACCCAGAGGCTTTACCCTAGACAGAATTCGCATATCAATAGATTTCTAAGAAGATAGAAGGAGAGACCCCTGGTCCTGGAAAGAGTGAATGTAGGGGAACGCCAGGACAGAGAAACGAGAGGGGGTTGAATGGAGAAAAGAGGGAGGGGAGGGGGCTTATGGGACTTTCAGGGAGGGAGGAAACGGGAAAGGGGAAATGATTTGGAATGTAAATAAAAAAGAAAAACTTAGAAAATAAAAAAAAATAAAGAAAAAAAGAAAATTAAAAAAAAAAGACAGAAACACTCATTAAAAAAAAAAAAGCAAATTGACCCATTCTTATCTCCCTCTACAAAGCGCAAGTCCAAGTGGATCAAGGACCTCCACATAAAACCAGATACACTGAATCTAATAGATAAAAAAGTGGAGAAGAACCTGAAGCATATTGGCAGAGGGGAAAATTTCCTGAATAGAACCCCAATAGCTTATGCTCTAAGATTAAGAATTGACAAATGAGACCTCATAAAATTGCAAAGCTTCTGTAAGGCAAAGAACACTGTCAATAGGACAAAACGGCAACCAACAGATTAGGAAAAGATCTCTGCCAATCTTATATCCAATAGAGGGATAATATTCAATATATACAAAGAAATCTTTTTTTTATTAGTAAAACATTCTATTTTATTTTTATTTTATTTTTTAATTTTGTTTTTCTAAGTTTTTTTCATTTACAATCAAAATCATTTCCCCTTTCCCGTTTCCTCCCTCAGGATGTGGGAATCAATAGTATTCAGACAGAGTTTTAAAACACATTTTAATAGTGTTTTTAAACCATTCAATGACCATTGAACTAACTTGCACATATAAAGATTTTATATTATTTTTTAAATTTATCTGGAACTGGAAAGTCTCCTCAGGGACTATTTCCTAAACAGATGATTGACAGACCCCTTTGGATTAACATTCAGGGATGGGGCAAGGTCATTACTTGTTTTCACTAAAGGCTTCTGTCATACAATGATGTGTTATCTTCCTGGCAGCTCAAAAAGTCCTGTCTTTTCCCAGGGCTAGTGATACAATTCAGAGAGCATTCTTTCAATGAGTAATCTCATAACAAAGATGATAGAAAAAGAATTAAATAGTGACAACTTTAAAATAAATATATGAAAATAACACAGTTTATTGAACACCTTCCTTTGATGTACATCAAAAATCTTTCTATGTCTAATAGTCTCATTTTTATCTATCTGTATCTATCTATTCATTCGAGGTATATATCCATAAGAGAGGTAATTCTGTTGCTTACTCCCTTATCTCCAATTGCTTATTCAATACAAAATATTCAGCTTTGAAAATAAACACACAAATAAATATAACCTGATTGGTCTGTATGCTACTTGTATGTAGATTTTCAAGGACTACCACGTTTTGGTGAATAAACTTAAGATGAGTTAAATTGCTTAACGCAGAAAGACCACTCTGCCAGTCATCCAATGGATGAATACATTTGAACCTGAGAAAACTAGATGTGATGAAAAGTGGCTTATCATTTTAGTTTTTATTTCCTTTTGTTGTTAAGAATATTGAAAAATGTCAATACTATTTTGAATTATAATTTACCAACCAATGTTTTCAATCCACACTCATATTTTCACATTAGATTCCTTTCACTTTTTTTTAGAAAAAGATATTCAAAGACTATCATAATGTCCTAAACATAAACTAATTGTAACTGGCAAAGCATGGGTTCCAGTCTCCTACAGCTGGAAGCTACATATTGCCATTCATTGTGAATATTCCTATTAGAGTCAAGTATTGTGATTAGGTTAAATGTAAAGTTACTCTGCATTATGTAATACAATGTTTTTCTTTAAACTGTAAGCTGTGGTAAGTGAGTCTACTTAAAAATCAAACTTTACTATATTTTGAGGATGGAAGATGACTGTGTACCTAGTTGGGCATGGAAACAGCACCATCCGTCAGACCATGAAGACTGAACAAGTCTTATTTTAGGGAACAAAATGGCTGCCATTCTGTAATTTGTCAGAATGAATTAAGACAAATGGGGTAAATAGGTGTGTTAAAATCATATCAGGTATGCGACAAGGCACGTGGAACAACTGGAATCATGCCACTAGACAAACACTGGAAAGATTGAAAGAATTCAGAAATCCCAGTACTCTCATATCTGAGACCAGTAGGCTCCTGACCCTGTTCTTATCCTGGAGCACATGACCATGACACCCCATATGAAGATTGTGACAACTAATTATATATCACAGAATTCTCCATACCAGTGATGTACCTAGGTGGGACAGCCTGAGGGTTTGGCCAATAAGCTTCACTTCCTGAACATTCCTTCTTGTGAAGGGTATTTAATCTTTGGTCCATGCTGAGTAAGTGGTATGTATTCATTTTCTTAGATGAACAATGAATAAACAGTATGGACAAGCAAGGACGGTTTCCCATCAAGGACCACTTTGAGGGAAAACATTCCCCATAAAGAGCCACACCACCTAAGTCTCTGCCATAAGGCCCTTCTACCCTCAGGATGACACTTACAACTTGAGTTAAGCAAGAGATTCCCCCTACCCTGTAAGTCCCAGGCTCATTGCTGGTTTGCCTAATCCCTTTTTTCCAAAGTCCACAGGGATCCCAGCTGTGACTAAATGCCCAGGAGTTTGGAAACCCTTGCCTCTTCAGCCTCAGCCTGCCTTGTTTCTTACTCAGGCTGGGGCCTGATCTTAGGCTGTGTTCACCCACCCCCCAAACCCAAATAGAAGAAAGGATGGAATGTAACCTATTGCCCTTCAGGTTCATCTGCCCAAGCACCTTCACACACCCCAGTGGCAAGGCAGAATAAGGTACCACAATGGTCCAAGATTTACTAGACACTGCAGACAATAAAAAATGTATAACTCAAACACATGTACTCCATAAAGAACTATATACCTAGTAAAATGGAGTTGAAAGCCTCCACTGACCTATACTCGATCCATAAGTTCTCAAAGGAAAGCAAAAACAGAAAGCTACAAGGGGTTTCAGCTCACCATAGTCTCATTTTAACATTGCCTATTTAATTAAACATTTTTTGTATTCCCATTCCTCTCTGTGAACCTGATATACAACCATTGGTCTGTTCCATCATCTAGACCTGACCCTGCAATTTCACCTATACAGAAGGACTTATCTCTATTGCTTAAGTCTTAAGTTTATGACTTAAGAGTGGCCAGAATTCACATATTGAGCTTCTCCTCTGCAACTCAATTTAGATTTTTTTTCTCATAGAAAAATCATTTTATTATTTATTTGGATTTTCTACAATTACATCTGGAAAATCTGTTTGTTTTTATTTTCTATATTTTTTTTATTTACATTCTGAATGATTTCCCCTTTCCCGGTTGCTCCCTCCCCAAAAGTCCCATAACCCTCTTCCCTCCCCCTGTTCCCCATTCAACCCCCTCTTGCTTTTCTCTCCTGGTATTCCCCTACATCCAGTCTTTCCATGACCAGGGGTCTTTCCTTCCATCTTCTTGGAAACCTATTGAACGTAAATTGTGTCTTGGGTATTACAAGTTTCTGGGTTAATATCCCCTTATCAGTGACTGCATACCATGTGTGTTCTTTTGTGACTGGGTTACCTCACTAAGGATGATATTTTCCAGTTCTGACCATTTGCCTAAGAATTTCGTGAATTCATTGTTTTTAATTGCAGAATAGTATTCCATTGTGTAAACATACCACATCTTCTGAATCCATTCCTCCATTGAGGGACAGCTGGGTTCTTTCTAGCTTCTGGCTATTATAAATAAGGCTGCTATGAATATAGCGGAGCATGTGTCCTTATTGCATTCAGGGGAAGCCTCTGGGTATATGCCCAGGAGTGGTATAACAGGATCCTCTGGGAGTTATGCCCAGTTTACAGAGGAACTGCCAGACTGCTTTCCAAAGTGGTTGTACCAGCTTGCAATCCCACCAGCACTGGAGGAGTGTTCCTCTTTCTCCACATCGTCACGAACAATTGCTGTCTCCTGTGTTTTTGATCTTAGCCATTCTGACTGGTGTGAGGTGGAATCTCAGGGTTGTTTTGATTTGCATTTCCCTAATGATTAAGGATGTTGAGCATTTCATTAGGTGCTCTCAGCCATTAGATATTCTTCAGGTGAGAACTCTTTGTTTAGCTCTGTACTCCACTTTTTAATAGGGTTATTTGGCTCTCTGGACTCTAGCTTCTTGAGTTAGTTGTATATATTGGATATTAGCCCTCTGTCAGATGTAGGGTTGGTAAGTATCTTTTCCCAATTCGTTGGTTGCCATTTTGCCCTACTGACAGTGTTCTTTGCCTTACAGAAACTTTGCAATTTAATGAGGTCCCATTTGTCAATTCTTGATCTTAGAGCATAAGCTATTGGAGTTCTGTTCAGGAAATTCTCCCCTGTGCCCATATGTCCAAGGTTCTTCCCTAGTTTCCGTTCTATTAGTTTCAGTGTCTGGTTTTATGTGGAAGTCCTTGATCCACTTGGAATTGAGCTTAGTACAAGGAGATAAGAATAGATCGATTTGCATTCTTCTGCATGCTGACCTCCAATTGAACCAGCACCATTAGTTGAAAAGTCTATCTTTTTCCGAATGGATAGTTTTAGCTCCTTGTCAAAGATCAAGTGAAGATAGACACCAAATACCAAAATTAAATCAGGATCAAATAGACCATCTAAACTGTCCTATAACCTCTGAAGAAATAGAAGTGGTCATTGGAAGTCTTCCAACCAATAAAAGCACAGGTCCAGATGGTTTTAATGCAGAATTCTATCAGACCTTCAAAGAAGACCTAACTCCAATACTCTTCAAACTATTGCACAAAATAGAAACAGAAGGAACACTACCCCACTTGTTCTATGAAGCCACAATTACGTTGATGCCAAAATCACACAAAGAAAGAATCTCAGACCAATTTCTCCTATGAAGATCGATGCAAAAATACTCAATAAAATTCTTGCCAACAGAATCCAAGAACACAGAAAAACGATCATTCACCATGATCAAGTAGGCTTCATCCCAGGGATGCAGGGATGGTTCAATATAAGGAAGTCCATCAATGTAATCCACTACATAAAAAATCTCAAAGAAAAAAACCACATGGTCATTTTATTAGATGCTGAAAAAGCATTTGACAAAATTCAGCATCCTGTCATGCTAAAGGTCTTGGAAAGATCAGGAATTCGAGGCCCATATCTAAACATAGTAAAAGCAATTTACAGCAAACCGGTAGCCAGCATCAATCTAAATGGAGAGAAACTTGAAGCAATCCCACTAAAATCAGGGACTAGACAAGGCTGCCCTCTCTCTCCATATCTTTTCAATATAGTACTTGAAGTTCTAGCTAGAGCAATTAGACAACAAAAAGAGGTCAAAGGGATACAAATTGGAAAGGGAGAAGTCAAACTATCACTATTTGCAGACAATATGATAGTATACTTAAGCAACACAAAGAACTCCACCAGAGAACTCCTACAGCTGATAAACAACTTCAGCAAAGTGGCCGGATATAAAATCAACTCAAGCAAGTCAGTAGCCGGATATAAAATCAACTCAAGCAAGTCAGAAGCCTTCCTATACTCAAAGGATAAGCAGGCTGAGAAAGACGTAAGAGAAATGATACCCTTCACGATAGCCACAAATAATATAAAGTATCTTGGTGTTACTCTAATCAAACAAGTGAAAGATCTGTATGACAAGAACTTCAAGTCTCTGAAGAAAGAAATTGAAGAAGACCTCAGAAGATGGAAAAATCTCCCATGCTCATGGATTGGCAGGATTAATATAGTAAAAATGACCATCTTGCCAAAAGCAATATACAGAATCAATGCAATCCCCATCAAAATCCCAACTCAATTCTTCATAGAGTTAGAAAGAGCAATTCAAAAATTCATCAGGAATAACAGAAAACCCAGGATAGCTAAAATTATTCTCAACACTAAAAGAACTTCTGGGGAAATCAGTATCCCAGACCTCAAGCTGTACTACAGAGCAATAGTGTTAAAAACTGCACGGTATTGGTACAGTGATAGGCATGTAAATCAATGGAACAGAATTGAAGACCCAGAAATGAATTCACACTCCTATGGTCACTTTATCTTTGACACTTTAGATTTGTAATAGCTGCCATTAATTCTTGCTCCCCTTTTTCCTTTCTCGTCTAACTTGTGCTATCTTACAGTCATGCATTCCTTCTAGTTTTATGTTATTCAGACATAAAGTAGAGTCATTTGAGAAAATTCACTCCAAATTAAGAAAATGTTTTCATAAAATTTGCCAATAGGCAAGTCTGTAGCTCATTTCTTTAAAATTATTATTTATTGTTATCATTGGTTTCATTTGGAAGATCAACATGACATAAGGAGATGGGGCTGTTCCTCAGGAGCACAAGGGGTGAACTTGTGATGGCTAATCAAGATTATTCCATTGGTTGTCAGCTTAACTGTAACTTAAATCAATAGCTTCAATCAAATAAAACCTAAGCAGTTGGGAATACAAAGAGGGAGTTTCTTGACTGGCCCTTTTAAGGTGGGAAGACCCATCCCACTTGATATGGATTATGTATCTGTAACATGGTAGAAGGAGGACTTCTTATTTTTCTACTATTTGCCTCACTCTAACTGGTAAGTCTATCATTTCTCCTTCAGTTGAAGTATTCCCAGCTACTTCTTAAATTTGCCAACACAGTCTGAAGACCAGCTGAGATATCCAGTCTTGTGAACTGAACAACCACTGGCTCCTTGGGACTTCTTTCATAAAATAGCCATTGCTGGACTAGTAATACCACAGCAAGTAACTTTCAGTAATAAATCGCTGCTTATAACTTCTGTTCCCTTTGGGAAACCTGAATGATACAGTGACATACAGTACATTTACTTAATTTTAAAATGTAATGACTACTAAAACATAGAGTAAGAGGAAATAGAAGCATTTATATTTTAAGTAGCAAAAGTACACTATCATAAAGGTGTTGTTAAAAACAGCACACACAGCATGTGAAATGCTATAATATTATTTCAAAGAACACCATGGAAACAAAAATATGAGTGGAAGTCTACAAAAAGTAAAAAGAATCATTTAAAAAATATCTAACAGAGGAGAGTGGCATTCTCTAAGTACACTACTCAGTTATGCTAAGAAACAAAAAATAGAAACAGAAATGTAACTAGAAATGTCACATGGAAACTGATTGTTTAGGTGGTATAATAGTAAAAATGAACCAAAGTTTCAGACGGATAAAACTGACCTTTAATACCTTTAAGTAAGTACATACATACATACATACATACATACATACATACATACATACATAAATACATAGTAAATCTTGAGTGGGAAATATGTTACTGTAATAGGGTATTTACTCAGCATGCCCAAGTCCCTCTGTCAATCCCCAGCATAATAAAACGTTAAATAAATATATAGATAAAATAAATTTAAACAATTGTGTAGTTAGAAATAAAATATCCATCAAAGGTTATATACAAAAGTAAGTTTTAACACATTCATAATATGGAGATTAAAAAACTTTGTCAAAATTTTACAAAATAGAATTCAAATTAAGTAACAGTATAGGAAACAAAGAGGGGGGAACTTTAGTCTTACTAAACTGTCAGTTTATGAATAATAAAACAATCCAATTTATAAATATCTAATAAAAAGTCTAATGTATATTTTAAAACACAAAATAGAAAGAGCAAAAATGATAGATTTCTCCACATCTATTTCAGCAAATTTCAAAGAACAGGAGACAAAGGTTCTAATAAAGACTTCAAAGGGTTGGATCACTTCTCACTATGACATTTAGAGGCTCTGCATGAAAGAGCTGAAAGTGCATTCTGTTTCATCTCATACACTCAGATACATGCATTAAAAAGCCTTGAAAATTTAAAAATTACATTAAACTTTAAAATTTTAGAAGTTTAAATCTCCTTATCTGTTTGTTTGCTCATTTGTTTTGATAACAACGACCTCCCTGCTGTAGGATTATGTACTCAAGCTGTTAAGAAAAATTATATTTGAAGGAAATAGGAATAAAGAACAAAACTAAGTCAGAAAAGTCTGAGAGTCTGGGATTAAGTGAAATTGAAAATTTGTTTAGCAAGATTATACCTTTCTTGATCCTAAGACAATCACAAGAGACATGCCTTTTAACAGTTGTAATGAGGGGAGGCTCTGGAAAATGCTTGGTAATCAGGAAAAGAGAGTGTTTTTACTATTGACAACATGGGACCGCACAGCTAAGGATTTTAAAGAAAGAAAATAGAAATTAACTATCTGTGTTTTTCCCTCATGCAAAAGACATCAACATTAAGGGCTGGAGAAACAGTTCAATGATTGAGATTACACTGCTCAGAAAGGGAATGAGCCTTAAGTTCCTATCACATAGGATGGGCAGCTTAAAACTACTAGTATCCACAGCTTCAGGAAGTTGATGTCTCTGGTTCTCTCTCTCTCTCTCTCTCTCTCTCTCTCTCTCTCTCTCTCTCTCTCTCTCTCTCTCTCCCTCTCTCCCTCCTCCCTACACACCCCACACATAAAAATAAAATAAATATTAAAAATGTTATTAATATTAGCTAGTGTATTTATTTTACAGAAAAGTATAAAAAGGCTGAATTAGAACTATAAAAAGAGAAAAATGTTAATAATTGGGTTTATTCCCATAAAGACAAAAGAAAAAAGGATGTCCTTTAATTTTATAATGTGTCATCATATCTGAAAAGAAGGAGTGCTGCAGTATAAGATAAAATTTAGCCTATACATTCATTGTATAATATTTATACATCTACTATATAATATAAACTTATACCTTGTATACATTGACTCATATACATATTATGTGTACATTCATTCTATATATCCATACACTCACACTCATACATAATATATATATTTGTATATACTATGTATATATATGTATGTATATATGTATATGGCTCCATACATACACACACACACACACACACACACACACACACACACACACACACACATATATATATATATATATGCCTTATAATTTGAGAATATAAAGACAGACTATTTTTATATTACAAAACAATATGTAGCCATTTAGTATAGCCCAAGACCAAAGTTGGATTCAAAACTGGAAATGGATTGATGGACCTCAAAATTGTAGTTTTGAGGGTAAGGTCTGAATATTTCTTTAGCTAAATGCTTACTATTGAAACATATTAAGACAAAACATAGAGACCTGTATCTTATGTTCAGGAAATTAGCATACACACATATGTATATGTATATATATATAAATTAGCTTTAACAAGTTAAAAATCATTTATATTCAACATAAAACAAGAAATATATTGTTTGTAATTAATCCTTACTCTCATATTTTATATGTCAGACAGGTATATAGAGTAACAACTTGTGATGTAATAATTTATAGAGTTTGATTCATTAATGAAAAGAATAAAAATCTTGGAAATGTTTCAATGTCATTTCTGTTTAGTATACACACACACACACACACACACACACACACACACACACACACGAGTGCTTTCCTGAAATGAACCACCCAGGATTTCTAAAACTAAATTAAAACACAATGTAATCTCCCTTTCCATAGAAAGAATGTTGGTAAATTTTAATAATGACGCATTGGATAAAACCAGACCAACACAACATAAGTGTGGATGCTTCAGTCCTGCATTGAGGGGGGAACTGTATGATCTTGGGAGGTGAAGGGAGGGGGGACCTGGGAGGGAGAGAGGAGAGGGAAGAGATAAGGGGTAGTATCAGGTACTAGCGAGGACTGGAGAGAGGTTCAGAGTATCTCAAATAAAAACAAATCAAATCAAATCAAATAAAAACATGTAGCAGTGGGAGATGAGGAACTGGAGATAGCCACTAAAGAGTCCCAGCACAAAGGAAGCAAGGGGACCAGGACCAAACTGTGATGTCTTTAGCCAAAATGTGCAGTGAAGGGGAGATACAATCTGTAGAGACCACCTCCAGTATACAGGCATGATCCCCAGTCGAGGGATGGGCTACCCACCCATCTCAAAGCTTTTAATCCAGAAATGTTCCTGTCCAAAGGAAAGACATAGACAAAATATAGCAGAGACTGAAGGAAGGGCCATCAAGTACCACCCCAACTTGGGATTGATCCTGTCTCCAGCCATCAAACCCTGGCACTGTTGTTGCTGTTAAGAGGTACTTGCTGGCAGGAACTTGGTGTGGCTGTTCCTTGGGAGATTCTTCCTGCAACTGACGAGTGCCCTTGGGGATGCTTGGAGCCAACCATTAAACTGAGCTCAGGACTTGGGTTGGGAAGCTGGCAGAAGAACTGGGGAAGCAAAGGGAAATTGCAACCCATAGGAAGAGCACCGTAGACTGGCCATACCACCCAGTGCTCCCAGAGACTAGACCATCAACCAAGGCTCCATACACATATGTAGCAGAGGATGGTCTTATCTAACATCAGTGGTTGGGGATGCCCTTGGTCCTGTGGAGGCTTGATGCCCCAGCATAGGGAGATGCTAGAGTGGTGAGGTAGGAGTAGGTGAGTGGGTGGAGGAGCACCCTCATAGAGGCAAAGGGTTGGCAGAAGAGGGGGATGAGATGGAGGTTTGTGGAGGGATAACCGGGAATTGAGATATCATTTGATATGTAAACGAATGTAGTGATTAAAAAGAAGAAAGACGAAAGAAAGAAAGAAAGAAAGAAAGAAAGAAAGAAAGAAAGAAAGAAAGAAAGAAAGAAAGAAAGAAAGGAAGGAAGGAAGGAAGAAAGAAAGGAGAAGGAAGAAGAAAGGAAGAAAGAAAAAGAAAGAAACAAAGAAAGAAAAGGGGGAAAAAAGAAAGAAAGGAGGGAAAGAAAGAAAAAGAAAGATACATCAAAAATGTAAATTAATTCACTTGAGCATTTATTATTAAACTCTGTTATCAATTAGCTGGAGAAAACTTGTAATTTAACTTTGGTGCTCACATAGTTCCTGTGATTATTCTTTTCATTCTCTCAAGCCCCACTTTCCTAGTAACCTACTTCCTTTAATAAGGCTTTATGTCTTAAACATTCCACAGTCTTCCCAAACTGCATATCTGGACACCTGATGAGCCTTGGACACATCTCATACTGAAACTACATAAAAAGTAATTGATTCAAGGTGGGAATAAGAAGCAACTAGTATGCTTATAAAAGTCTTTACTAATTGAACTCATGTATTTATAAAAGAGATAATATAAAAATCACTCTATTATGATGTTACCCAGGTAAGAGAAGATATTATCAGAACCATGTATTGATGAAATCTTAATCCTGATTCTGTACTTGAAGATTACAGAAATTTAATATATGAACTTCTGTTATTAATGCACACAAAAATGTTTTCAAAGCCTAGGTATGACACAATAAATGTTAAATACAAAATACATCAATAGTCTCCCTTAAAATTGTTATAGTTCTTTTTAAAAGAAGTTAATAAAATTCACTATGTGAAGTAGATTTACTTGATATTCTCCATAGTTCAATAAAGTTAAAACTATATAGTTGCTCAACAGGCAATAATTGCTGCTATCATAGATTTATTTTGAATAAGGGCCTTTTTTAAGTTAATTCAATTTTATGATTTTTATTCAATCATAAAAACAAGAGATTTATTATTTCTAATTAATTCCTATTCTCATACTTCATGTGTTAGGCAGGTACATTGAGTAACACCTCATGGCATATAAATTTGACCAATTAGTGACAGGAATAAAAAAAACTGGACATGTTTCAATGCTGTTTCTATTTATATTTTAACTGAAAAATAATGAATTATTGTGTAATTATAATCAGACTATCATTTTTGAAATGATAACAGAATCTGTTTTGGTTGAATTTGGAGGGTTTTGAGGTAAGGAAAAAAATCAACACTACATCTCATATATAGTAGGAAAACATGCTACCACTAAAGTATATCCCCTACTCAAGAGAACTTTTTGATGATAGGATAGTATATATTAATACTTGGAGACACTGAAAGCACTCTATTTTACTACTTCCAGTTCTAAATGTTAAGGGGCTGATACACACACCCACCTAAGTAACTGTATCATGGGTCAGAATAACAACCATTCAGTTAAGTGCAGACAAGCTTATTGGCAACATTTTTTTCACAGTAACTTAAGTTCTCTAAATCTACTTTTAGTTGAATGGTTTCCATAGCTTTTTTCTGAGCTTCTAGACACAGTAGTACAAGAAGCAATCAGGCATTGATCCCTACAAGAATGATCTTAATACTAACCCAGGTAAGAGAGACCCTGTACAGAAAATTAGATGACAAAATAAATCTAAATACCTTTTCAAATAGAATCTGAACCTCAAAAATTAGTCAAAAATGTACTATAATGAGTAAGAAATCTAACTATATAATATCTTTTTATGTTTTGACATAAGTTTTAAGCTCTGTTTCTTTTTGAGTGACTATTTTAATAAATTGCTATTGTAGGGACAAAATTTTCATTCTACACAATGAAGGAAACATTTTTTTTTGAAGATTTATTTATTTATTTTATGTATATGAGTGCTCTGTCTCTATATACACCTGCATAGCAGAACAAGATTATCAGATCAAAATTATAGATGGTTGTGAGCCATCATGTGGTTGCTGGGAATTGATCTCAGCTCCTCTGGAAGCTCAGGCAGTGCTCTTACCTGCTGAACATTTTTCAATGAAGGTTGAGAAAGTATTTTGTTTTGTAAAATCTCTCCATGCAAACAATCAGAGAACAGAGCATACTTTACAAAGGCTAAGCATGATGGCTCAAATTTGTGATCTCCCTATTGAAGAGAGAAAGAGGCTGACATAAGCAGGTCCTGGAACCCAATGTCCATTTTAAATGACCTACTTGAAGAATCAGAAAACAGCGAGTGACCCTGCCTCAAATGTGCCCTATCATTTTCCGCATATGTACACGTGTACATATACCAGGACCTGCCCTCCCCACACTAAGCATTTATAATGCTAATGGAAAGAAGGATTAGAAATAGGGAATGTGAATTGCATGTTCTTTTATGACAATGAAATCTTGTATTTCTAAGACCAAGAGTGTAGGTAAAAACTTATGATGTTAGGCAGAATAAAATGATAGGTTGATGAGATGTTGGTATTATTTATAGCTGAACAGGAGGCCCAGTTATAGTTATAGAATTTAGAGCCTCAGATCAGAGGTCATGTTAAGGGAGAGAATATTAGAAGGCTATAGTGGCTTTCTTTTTAAGAGTTTAAGAGTCTCTCAAAAGTCACTGAGTGTTATATAGAAGATAGGTATTGTTTGGGAGTCACTTGAACTACGCTGATCTTTTAAAGATATTCCAAACCTGGTACTGAGGTTTTTATTCGTCTGTGTTTCTTGCGGGAGTGTTGTCATCTTGACTTCCATGAGTGTGTGTGTGTGTGTGTGTGTGTGTGTGTGTGTGTGTGTGGTGTGATATATTCTGTATAATTTTTGGTAAACAAGATTCCTTGATGTTTATCACATAGTTTTGATATTATTTGTCCCTTATCTTTCCATCTCTTTTGGTATTGCCCTATCGAGGCCATGTTTGAAGACCCTCCCAGCTATCCTGTTTCTCCCTGCATAACACTCAAATCATTTCATTCCCTAGTAACCACCCTATCACCTACTGAAATGGAAGTTTTGGTTGTGTCATGTGATGCAGTCTCTTGTGGTGTTTTGCTGAGTCAAGACCTATGGGAGGATGTGTGATGATTGGAGAGATTATGAACAGGACTCAGTGTACAATGATGGGGTGAATGCATAGCTAGTCTTATAATGTTTTCTTGGTCTTGGGTCTTTGCTGATCTTCACTTTCTTGAGAGAAGCATGACAGAGTTCTGCTGGCATCCAGAAAGGTTCTGGGCACTTCCGGTGATTCGAGGTGATTCAGCAGAGGCCTTGATGCTGTTGCTTGATTGTGCGCTGCTGCTGATTCCTGTTTGGTATCTTGAAACTACTGAACTGGATTTCTGGTATCCTGACGAATGGAGATTGAAATTACCCCCCAAAGCACTACATCTACACAGGTCCACATCCACTTGTCCTATTTACTATCTTTTCTCCTTTACCTTTGGATTGTGGCACAGAAGGAAGGTTGATGCATTTGAGAATCCTTATTAAAAGTACATTTTAAAAAATTCTAAGCCTACAACCTATGGACACTTTTTAAGTTTTCTGGTTATTCCACACACTTATCAAGCATAATTACCAGTATGGCAAAATATGCACAAAGCTGCACTAACTGTCACACACATTTGGAGGTAGCTAACAACTGTTTGATTGGACTTAATGCCACTTAACAGGAGGGAAATCATGATTGGTGTTGAAAGCCTATCTAGCTTCCTGGGGCAAATAAATTCATGGATCTTATAAAAGAACATATTTCCACATTAACACGCCTGTCCATGTGGCCACTGTTCCAATCTAGTTTATGTAGCAATATCTAGGAGAGGCTGTTTTAAAGTAGACTTCTTGGTATTCTGACACAATTTTTTTTCTCCTGTCTTGTATGATGTTTTCCTATCCATAAATACAGAAGCTATGATGTATATATATATATATATATATATATATATATATATATATATATATATAATTGTGATGAGCTTACTGAAATTTCTGCATTGATTCACTGTGTCCAGTTGTGGTTTTCTGTAATGGTATCCTTTTGCTGAAAGGAGGGGGTGTGTTGGATAAAGGGTAGTAGCTATACTTTAAGAAGTAAGAATAAGTGTAAGATTTATAATGTAGTGAGGAATTATGTTGGTCTAGCAAAATGTTTTAGGCAATTAATGACCACAGGGAGAAAGATAATTAGCCTCTCCTAAGGATGAATATATATACATACATATATAACCAAAATATTTTGGATGATGTACAATCAAGTCTTTGTAATAATTAGTATGATAATTTATTTGGCATAGATATTTAAATATGTAAATATTCAAAGACATTTAACCATTATATTTTGCATATTACTTTCTTATTCTGTATATATAAAAATTACTATAATTTAACTTTTAATTAGGAAAATATTACTATCTTAGTTAGGTTTTACTTCTGTGAACACACATACCATGACCAATGCAAGTCTTATACAACATTTAATTGGGATTGGTTTACAGGTTAAGAGGTTCAGGCCAGAATCATCAAGGCAAAGGCATGGCATCATCCAGGCAGGCATGGTACAGGAGGAGCTGAGAGTTCTACATCTTCATCTAAAGGCTGCTTGTGAAAGAATGACTTCCAGGCAGCTAGGGTGAGGTTCTTAACTTTTCATTCTAAAATTTACTATTTGTTTTTCAAGAACTATTCTAAATATTATTCTTAGTTTTGAATATAAATATTATTCTTATTTTTGCCATACAAAAGTACAAAAGTGCCCAGCAATATAACATAGATAAATGTTCACAAATGTATTTTAGAGTCCAAATATAAGTTTAAAATATTTCGTTATATATTCAGAGAATGTGCTTACTGTATTCAGGGCATAAGTTTCATATTTGAAATTATATACTAAAGAAATTCAAAAGTATGAAACAAATTATTTTTAATGATTCATTTCCTGGATTTTGAATAAACATTTCTTTCAGTTATTAAAGCATTCTTCAATTCAACTGACTTCAATTTTGATTTTATATAAAAAGTCAACTGCAATATGTTAAGTATATTAGTGAGTCAAATAGGCATGTAAATTAACTAAATTAGACAGCTAGTGTGTGTAAAGTAATTAATGATTTCTAATATTTGAGGTATAATGACTTTTTAAATGGATGGCATGGTTGCTGTATAATTAGCTGGAATCACTTTAATAAAACCATTAATTGGTTTTGAAACAAAGTCAACATATTAAAGAAATTGACATGGTTTTATATGCATACTTTCTCATTTCATTCAAGACAAGGCTCCATATCCAGGGTATATATATATCAGGAAAATTGAATTTTCCTGAATGATAAGCTATTTTTTGTTAAGTAATAATTATACTAGTACATTTTGTATAAGTAAAACACATTGATAAGTATAGTTTTTATATTATATTATGATATTCATCCATTAGGTGTACTCAAACTTTGATAGTCAAGTACGCCCATCACATAATCAAACAAACCCTATGCCATTTTGTGTGATTCATAAACTTCAGCTTGTAAAAGTACAGGAGCTGGTAATACTGCCTTTGTGCATAAAACGGATGCAAATTAAAGGTTTGTACTCCAAGGTGTTTCTATCAACCAACACCTAAAATATTATATAAATAAATTTCTTACAATTATTTTACTGAAGGAGTAATATTATATACATTACTTCAAACTATTAAATTGGCGTTTTATAAAATAGCAAATTAAAGATGGGATGACGCTTATTTTAGCACTTGGGAGTGAAGGCTGTATCTATCCTGAGCTACATAGGGAATTCCAGTCCATCCAGGACTACATAATGAAACTATGCTTCAAAAAATAGTGATAGTAAAATAATCCATTAGTCTGGATTGCTAATCTGTGAAGCAGGGGTTTTTTTTGTTTGTTTTTGGTTTTTTTGTTTTTTTGTTTTTGGAGACAGGTTTATCTGTGTAGTCCTGACTGTCCTGGAACTCACTCTGTAGACCAGGCTGGCCTCAAACTCAGAAATCCACCTGCCTCTGCGTCTCAAGTGCTGGGATTAAATGTGTGCACTACCATTGCCTGGCTGTGAAGCAATTTTAAAATTAGATATTAATGAGGTGATTCTTGATTCCGGCATTTGTAAAACATACACCTGATTGCTCTGATGGACTTAAGATGACCTCATGCAATCAGACAAGACTTACTGGGGTAGGAGAGGTAGAGTCTTAATGTTGTATTTTCTGGCAGTGTTCTCAAACTTATAATTTATTGAGTGTTTTTATAACAAGATAGAGTTACAGAGAGAGAGGAAAAAGAAGAAAGAGAAAAAGCAAGGGAGAAAGATAAAGAGGAGAGAGAGAGAGAGAGAGAGAGAGAGAGAGAGAGAGAGAGAGAGAGAGAGAGAGAGAAATGGTCAAGCTTAAATTCATCAGGAAGAACAATTCAAAGCAAAGAGCGAACCTAATATTGCTAGTCACTATTGAGTGGAAACACTGGAGGCTGCAGAATGGCAAGAGCCATTCTTGTGGGTGCAGAGAGCAACAAGTGCAATAAACAAGAAGCAAACTCTCCTTTCAAATTCCTAATGCTCCCAATAGGATTTTAGACTTCCTATTTTAAAAATATGTTAGTAGAAACTCTGATACTGATAAAGTAGCTTTTTCTAAAAGAGTAAGAGACCGAAATGTCTTTTACAGTTTTTCATTAGATCAGATAAATCAGGATATTTTTAAAACCTAAGACATGACAGACCTGTTAGTAGCTACCAGTACATAGAAATTCTGAATCCTCCAGAACTGGAAGGCAACCCATATGCAAACAGTATTCTGCGTCTTTAGGCCTAAAAGACTTCCAAACTCATATAACTAAGCTTTAAATTTTGTAAAACAGTCTGAGACAGCCAATATAATGCTATTCTTTTAATTCCATCTTGAAGTGCTTCCATTTCAACAAATGCTTTAGCCCAGCAAGTAATTTAATGACATTGATGGTACCCTTGTATATTTCCCTCAAAAAGGTTATTGTCGGAGTACTTCACTACTCTGAGCTCCAAGCCAACCTGAGTGTTGCTTATCTCAAGTTAAATTGGTGGTTTATAAAAAGAAACCTTAAGAATTTCTCAGAACTAATGATGCAATTCAGTAGTAAAATGCGTGCAGTGTTTAAAGTGTTATGCTCAATTCAAAGCACTGCCTTGTATATGGAGCAAATAAACGCCAAAATTTTAAATATAATTTTCTTTTTTTTTTTTTTTTTAATTTAATTTTATTTTATTTTTTTAATTTACATTCCAAATCACTTCCCCTTTCCCGTTTCCTCCCTCCCCGAAAGTCCCATAAGCCCCCTTCCCTCCCTCTTTTCTCCGTTCAACCCCCTCTCATTACTCTGTCCTGGCGTTCCCCTACATCCAGTCTTTCCAGGACCAGGGGTCTCTCCTTCCATCTTTTTAGAAATCTATTGATATGCTGATTGTGTCTAGGGTATTCTGAGATTCTGGGTCAATATCCCCTTATCAGTGACTTCATACCATGTGTGATCTTTTGTGATTGGGTTACCTCACTAAGGATGATATTTTCAAGTTCTGACCATTTGCCTAGGAATTTCGTGAATTCATTGTTTTTAATTGCAGAGTAGTATTCCATTGTGTAAATATACCACATCTTCTGAATCCATTCCTCCGTTGAGGGACATCTGGGTTCTTTCCAGCTTCTGGCTATTATAAATAAGGCTGCTATGAATATAGTGGAGCATGTGTCCTTATTGCATGCAGGTAAAGTCTCTGGGTATATGCCCAGGAGTGGTATAGCCGGATCCTCCGGAAGTGTCATGCCCAGTTTTCTGAGGAGCCGCCAGACTGCTTTCCAGAGTGGTTGTACCAGCCTGCAATTCCACCAGCAGTGGAGGAGTGTTCCTCTTTCTCCACATCCTCGCCAACAACTGCTGTCTCCTGTGTTTTTGATCTTAGCCATCCTGACTGGTGTGAGATGGAATCTCAGGGTTGTTTTGATTTGCATTTCCCTAATGACTAAGGATGATGAACATCTCTTTAGGTGCTTCTCAGCCATTAGATATTCTTCAGGTGAGAACTCTTTGTGGAGCTCTGTACCCCATTTTTTAATAGGGTTACTTGCCTCTCTGGAGTTTAACTTCTTGAGTTCTTTGTATATCTTGGATATTAGCCCTCTGTCGGATGTAAGGTTGGTAAAGATCATTTCCCAGTTAGTTGGTTGCCGCTTTGTCTTTTTGACGGTGTCTTTTGCCTTGCAAAAACTTTGTAATTTAATGAGGTCCCATTTGTCTATTCTTGATCTTAGAGTATAAGCTATTGGAGTTCTGTTCAGGAAATTCTCCCCTGTGCCCATATGTTCAAGGTTCTTCCCTAGTTTCCCTTCTATTAGTTTCAGAAACACAAAAATCGCTTAGAGAAATGCGGGAGAACATGGATCAAATATAATTTTCTTAAGATTCTAAGAAATCTCAGTTGACTATTGAGAATAGAATTTAAAAACAATGTGAAGAAATTTTAACATATTTGAAAAAGGAATATAAATAGAAAGTTGTACATACAGACAACATGAGATGCCAGAATTATTGGAATCTCTAAGAGTTATGTAATATAACCCACAAAAGTAAAATCCCCTTATAGACCAACAAAATAAAAAAGTATTCAATCTCTTTTATCATTGGCAATATGAAACCTGAAGAGTCCATCTCCTGAAGTCAGATAGGAACCACAGTGACTATGGCTATAGGAACCCCTTTGGCTATAAGGACACTCAAAACTTTCAACCAAAAATTTATCCTGGCTGCAAGAAATGCAGGTATTGGGGATATAGTAGAGACTGACAGAAAGGCCAACCAGTGACTAGGACAAACTGAGACCCATCCCATGAACAAGTATCAATTCCTGACACTATTAATGATACTCTGTTATTCTTACAGATAGGATTCTAACATGCTGGTCCTTTGAGAGGGTCAACCCAGAAGCTGAGTCTAATGGATCCAAAGACACATAGACAAACAGATGGAGCTTGGGGATGCTTATGGAAGAGTTGAAAGAAAGATTGTGAGACCCAAAGGAGATAAGAACTCCAGAGGAAAACCAGCAGAATCAACTAAGTTGGACCCTTGGAGCTCTCAGAGAATGAACCACCAACCAAAAGAGTAAATTGACAACTTTAATATAGAATATTTAATATATCAAGAGTCATGCTCTAAAGTCAACAAATTCATGAATGAACATTATGTGTCTATAACCTTACTGTTTTTCTGTTTCAAATAATAAAACTCATTCAAGTTTACCTTTTTCTTTTTATAAGGTCACACAAGTAATATTAGACTTGTTACTTGTAGGTTTATATGTGATTTATATAATAATTCTCATGTTTTAATATGTAAAAGTTATATATATATATATATATATATATATATATATATATATATATATATATATATACACACACACACATGTGTATTGTGTCTTGACCAAGGTTCTGAATAATGTTATGGTAAAAGATAATCACATTTTGACATTGTTTGTTTTAATATTTAATGTATCATCCATCAAGCCAAATCGACATAACAAAATCTAATATAATATTGTAAATAATAAACCAAAGAAAGAACAGTTTTCTATATATCCACTTTGCATGGTAAGATGATTAACCAAAAGACATTACATACTAATAGCTAGTTGGTTGAAATAACTTTAAGTGAAAGGAAGTATTAAGTGAGCTGGAACAGTACTTACTGTCATTCATTTAGAATTTCAGAATGGCACTAAATATTCTTTGAAAATTATCTGTTTGAAATTCCATGTTTATATCTGATTTGGGTATTATTACTATTTGTTTTATTTTAAAATTGTATAAAATCACTGGGACTTGAGGAATGAATAAGCAGTTAAGAGTCCTTGCTGTTCTTGCAGAGGAACAAAATCATACCACACAGTTTGAATGGCTTATTAACTTGTAACCCCAATGCCAAGGGAACGGTATAACCTCTTCTAGCCTCTTCAGGTCTCTGCACACACACACACACACACACACACACACAGAGAGAGAGAGAGAGAGAGAGAGAGAGAGAGAGAGAGAGAGAGAGAGAGAGAGAGAGAGAGAGAGAGAGAGAATGAGAGAAGCTAAATTCAAAATTCTACCATAAAACTGGGTAAGGGACATTTAAATCACATGTAGTTCAAGTCTAACCAAGTATTGAAACATCAGCCATATGTTCATCAAACTTACCTTTCTGTTATCTTTATTGTTATTTTTAGATTAGAATATAACTACAACTCAGATTTCAGAAATAAGGCTAAGAGAGTCATTTCCAGCATATCACTTTTCAGATAATTAGACAATAAGTATTTAAATCATACATAATACAAATCTTAGACTGACTGACCTCTAAAGTTCCTTCCAATTTCAGCATTAGCTGGCCCTATGAATGTTAAGTTAATGAATTCTACCAGACTGCTGGGCCTAGAGCCAAGGTACATTGAAGAGCTAAAGTACGAAAAGAGGCCACGAATTGTTTCTAGCATAGACATAAAAATGTATTCAAAGATTACATTTCCAGCAGTGAAATACAGTACCTAAATGTTGCATTGGCCTGCAATGTTGTAGGACCTGATAGCCTCACACACTAACTATGGCTTAACCTCCATTCCCTGAAATCAGGATTTTGTTTTGTTTTTTGTCATTATCATGTTTGTAACTATGACAATTTAACCTTGAACTTTAGCTAAGGAGTTTAATGGTGTTCTAAATTTCTAGAAAAAAGTCACATGATTGAAACTTCTAATATTTGAAATTATGGCTGAACCTGTTGCTTAAATAAAAAAAATGTGAGTTAACTTAAGGTCATTTACTATAACTAAATGAAATATAAACATACACTAACACATTTCATATTATGCACACCCAAATATATACATATATGTATATCTGTAAGAATTTATAAACATATTATCTTTTAAGTTTTTTCATATTTATGTGTATGTGTGTACATATGCATAACCACGTGTGTATGTGTGCCACGGCAGTCATACTTGATACAATCTTTCTGCCAGGTGGAAACTAGAGATTGAACTCAAATTGTTAGGTTTGGCAGCAGAAGTTTTTACTCACTCACTATCCCCATTTTTTTATTGAACATTTTATTTATTTACATTTTTAATGTTATCCCCTTTCCTGGTTCCCCTCCAGAAACTCCCTATCTCATTCTCTCTCCCCTTGCTTCCATGCAGGTGGTTCCCAACCCACCCACCCACTCTTGCCTCCTTACCCTGGTATTCCCCTACACTGGGACTTAGAGTCTTCCCAGGACCAAGGGCCTCTCCTCCCATTGATGTCTGAGAAGGCCATCCTCTGCTACATATGAGACCAGAGCCATGGGTCCCTCCATATGTACACTTTGGTTGGTGGCTTAGTACCTTGGAGCTCTGGGGGAGTCTGATTGGTTCATATTGTTGTTCTTCCTATGGGTTACAAACACCCTCAGCTCCTTCAGTTCTTTCTTTAACTATTCCATTGGGGACCCTGTGCACAGTTCAATGGCCGGCTGAGAGCTTCCACCTCTATATCTTTCAGGATCTGGCAGAGTCTCTCAGGACACAGGTATATCAGGCTCCTGTCAGGATAAAACCAGATACACTGAAATTAATAGATGAGAAAGTGGGGAAAAGCCTCAAACACATGGGCACAAGGAAAAATTTCCTGACGAGAACACTGGATCCATCTTAATAGTGATGTACATCAGTGCTCTTCATTAGCCTTTGAGATGGAGAGAAATGAGATGTTACATATATTTTTATAACATATGATATAATTTGTAATAAAAAATATAAACTATAATAATGAAAACATACCTTATTCTAAGAATTCTTACACAATATATCTTACTAAGCTTTGGGACCAGTGACTACGAAGATTCTTTTAAGACCTTTTCTTTTTATTAAAGTGTGAGGATCTCATTGAATAGATTTTATTATGATCATTTTAATAATTTAGCTTAGTTATACTAACCAAACTGACCTGGTACGACTGAAACTATAGAGTTTATCATAAAAATTAGACACAATTATGTAAGAATAGCTTTCATTGGGCAAACAGAAAAAGTTGTTATAGTGCTCTGAAAAGTTATATTTTATGTGCTAAGTTTTGGTTCAGTTGCTCCTGCACAGAATGTACTCAGTCCGTTTACATGAGTTACTCTTGCTTTCAGAAATTGTCACAGAACCCCTAATGGCTTGAATGAGTGAAGAAATGTCAATTCTGCATCTCTGCCTTCACCTGTCAACAGTTTCTGTGCCTGTCCTAGTTACTTGATGTATTACTGTGACAAAGTGGTTGACTAAAACAATGTAAGGAGCAAGGCTGAGTAAATACTTGGTTTCAGAGCTTAGAAACCAGGTGCTTGGAAGGCAGATGAGAAATGGCAATTGAGATTCCTTCCTTGGCAATGGTGGCGTGTTCAGCAGCAGCACTTGTACTGATATACTCTGGAAGTCAGAGAACTCTAAAGCAGGACCAAAGGTGGGTATATCATCAAGGTCCAGTCACAGTGACCCAGTGTCATCATCTAGAACTTCATATTGCAAAAGGACCACAACCACCCATAATAGGTCCACCAACAGAGGACTGAATGTTCAAACATGAGTCTGGGGCATATTTTATAAGAAAACAATAGCATTCTGTTACTGGTTTCCACAGGTTCATGACCATCTCAAAATAGAAAATAAATTCTTTTCAGCTTTAAAAGTACTATGGTTGCAAAGCTATTTCTGCTCCCCCTGGATTACCAGGATTCCCCTGGCACCGATTTCTGGGGCCTGCCTGCTCCTGAGTGACTTTGGAGCCCTAATGTGCTTTGCCCCAAGTGATCTTATATTGGGGAGGCCTTGCACATCTAAAGGCTCAGCCTAGTGGATTCCTGGAGCAGAGGTCGCCAAAGGGAGGCTGGCAGGCTCCTGCCCTGTGCAGGGGTGTGTGATCTCTCCTGGGGGGGGGAGGGGGCGTCCCTCTGCCAGGCAGAAGTCCCACAGCAGATCTGGCGCGCTGGTCACTGCAGATCAGCCCAGCACCTGAAACTGAGGAAATTCAAAAAATCATCAGATCCTACTACAAAAACCTGTATTCAACACAACTAGAAAATCTTGAGGAAATGGACAATTTCCTTGACAGATACCAAGTACCAAAATTAAATCAGGATCAAATAGACCATCTAAACCGTCCTATAACCCCTGAAGAAATAGAAGTTGTCATTGGAAGTCTTCCAACCAAAAAAAGCACAGGTCCAGATGGTTTTAGTGCAGAATTCTATCAGACCTTCAAAGAAGACCTAACACCAATACTCTTCAAACCGTTCCACAAAATAGAAACAGAAGGAACACTACCCAACTCGTTCTATGAAGCCACAATTACACTAATACCAAAAGCACACAAAGATCCGACAAAGAAAGAGAATCTCAGGCCAATCTCTCTTATGAATATCGATGCAAAAATACTCAATAAAATTCTTGCCAACCGAATCCAAGAACACATCAAAACGATCATTCACCAGGATCAAGTAGGCTTCATCCCAGGGATGCAGGGATGGTTCAATATAAGGAAATCCATCAATGTAATCCACTACATAAATAATCTCAAAGAAAAAAACCACATGGTCATCTCATTAGATGCTGAGAAAGCATTTGACAAAATTCAGCATCCTTTCATGCTAAAGGTCTTGGAAAGATCAGGAATTCAAGGCCCATATCTAAACATAGTAAAAGCAATTTACAGCAAACCAGTAGCCAGCATCAATCTAAACGGAGAGAAACTTGAAGCAATCCCACTAAAATCAGGGACTAGACAAGGCTGCCCTCTCTCTCCATATCTTTTCAATATAGTACTTGAAGTTCTAGCTAGAGCAATTAGACAAGAAAAAGAGGTCAAAGGGATACAAATTGGAAAGGAAGAAGTCAAACTATCACTATTTGCAGACGATATGATAGTATACATAAGCGACCCAAAAAACTCCACCAGAGAACTCCTACAGCTGATAAACGACTTCAGCAAAGTGGCCGGATATAAAATCAACTCAAGCAAGTCAGAAGCCTTCCTATACTCAAAGGATAAGCAGGCTGAGAAAGAAGTAAGAGAAATAATACCCTTTACGATAGCCACAAACCATATTAAGTATCTTGGCGTGACGCTAACCAAACAAGTGAAAGATCTGTATGACAAGAACTTCAAGTCTCTGAAGAAAGAAATTGAAGAAGACCTCAGAAGATGGAAAAATCTGCCATGCTCATGGATTGGCAGGATTAATATAGTAAAAATGAGCATCTTACCAAAAGTAATACACAGATTCAATGCAATCCCCATCAAAATCCCAACTCAATTCTTCATAGAGTTAGAAAGAGCAATTCAAAAATTCATCTGGAATAACAGAAAACCCAGAATAGCTAAAACTATTCTCAAGAGTAAAAGAACCTCTGGGGGAATCAGTATCCCGGACCTCAAGCTGTACTACAGAGCAATAGTGTTAAAAACTGCATGGTATTGGTACAGTAACAGACATGTAGATCAATGGAACAGAATTGAAGACCCAGAAATGAATCCACACTCCTATGGTCACTTGATCTTTGACAAAGGAGCTAAAACCATCCAGTGGAAAAAAGATAGCCTTTTCAACAAATGGTGCTGGCTCAGCTGGAGGTCAACATGCAGAAGAATGCAAATTGACCCATTCTTATCTCCTTGCACTAAGCTCAATTCTAAGTGGATCAAAGATCTCCACATAAAACCAGACACACTGAAACTAATAGAAGGGAAACTAGGGAAGAACCTTGAACATATGGGCACAGGGGAGAATTTCCTGAACAGAACTCCAATAGCTTATACTCTAAGATCAAGAATAGACAAATGGGACCTCATTAAATTACAAAGTTTTTGCAAGGCAAAAGACACCGTCAAAAAGACAAAGCGGCAACCAACTAACTGGGAAATGATCTTTACCAACCTTACATCCGACAGAGGGCTTATATCCAAGATATACAAAGAACTCAAGAAGTTAAACTCCAGAGAGGCAAGTAACCCTATTAAAAAATGGGGTACAGAGCTAAACAAAGAGTTCTCACCTGAAGAATATCTAATGGCTGAGAAGCACCTAAAGAGATGTTCATCATCCTTAGTCATTAGGGAAATGCAAATCAAAACAACCCTGAGATTCCATCTCACACCAGTCAGGATGGCTAAGATCAAAAACACAGGAGACAGCAGTTGTTGGCGAGGATGTGGAGAAAGAGGAACACTCCTCCACTGCTGGTGGAATTGCAGGCTGGTACAACCACTCTGGAAAGCAGTCTGGCGGCTCCTCAGAAAACTGGGCATGACACTTCCGGAGGATCCGGCTATACCACTCCTGGGCATATACCCAGAGACTTTACCTGCATGCAATAAGGACACATGCTCCACTATATTCATAGCAGCCTTATTTATAATAGCCAGAAGCTGGAAAGAACCCAGATGTCCCTCAACGGAGGAATGGATTCAGAAGATGTGGTATATTTACACAATGGAATACTACTCTGCAATTAAAAACAATGAATTCACGAAATTCCTAGGCAAATGGTCAGAACTTGAAAATATCATCCTTAGTGAGGTAACCCAATCACAAAAGATCACACATGGTATGAAGTCACTGATAAGGGGATATTGACCCAGAATCTCAGAATACCCTAGACACAATCAGCATATCAATAGATTTATAAAAAGATGGAAGGAGAGACCCCTGGTCCTGGAAAGACTGGATGTAGGGGAACGCCAGGACAGAGTGATGAGAGGGGGTTGAACGGAGAAAAGAGGGAGGGAAGGGGGCTTATGGGACTTTCGGGGAGGGAGGAAACGGGAAAGGGGAAGTGATTTGGAATGTAAATTAAAAAAATAAAATTAAATTAAATTAAAAAAAAAAAAGTACTATGGTTTCATTACTCATTATTTACTAGTCTAAGTGCTAAAGTTTGTTTTAGTCTTCAAAACAAACAACTATGGGCTCCTTTAAAAACTGAAAACTTCTGATGCACAATGACACAGAGTAAATGTTTTCCTTAAAATGGAGAGAAATGGAACAATAACATAGCAAGTCAAAACCAAGCATGGAAATTAACAAACCCTGCAGCTGTATGATTGTCATTCATGACATATAACTTGAGTTCTAATGACCTTGGGCAGTGCTGTCCCTATGACTGGGTTCCCTGCATCACAAGTGGCTCTTCTCTTCCCAGCAGCCTCAATTCCTCATCAGTTTCAAGATAGACCTTTGAAATTCTCACATTCTTTATTATCTTGTAGTAAGTACTGAACTGAGACATTGACCTCGCAGTCATCATCTGTAGCTCACAAGAACTCTACAAAGGAGAACTATGGCACATTTCTTGTTTTCATCAGCTTTTTTAGAACCTTCATGAAATGATTAATTAGTTCATAAATTTTGAATTCTGAATGATTACAATTTCATCAAATTAGGATTTACCCATGAGTCTCTGTCAATTTAAGACCCAGCCAGACCTAATTAGACTATGACATAGCAGTCTTTGAAAAGCCTATGTTTCCAATTAGATCCTGTGGAGTCATTCACTCTCTTCAGGAGAAAAAAAGTCTATCTTAGATTTTAGCTTACAACTTGGAACCTTCGATAGGTGAAGTCTTATTGTCAAAGCTTCTATCCTAATGTCTCAGTGCAAAGTGACAATTTTATCTTTAATATAACATGTGAACTTTTCTCCAACCTTAACTACCATGAGGCTCCTGTGATTGTCAAACTTCACATTTTTTCACATTTTTCTGCTCCATGTTTTGCTTCTGAAATCACCGAACAATATAAATGACATAATGTCTTATAGGCTTTCTTCTCTGATTACATTAGTCCATTATTTCTGAATTCAGTCTCATCCAAAGTTTCAGAATATGAGTAAAACATATTTTCTTCATGAGTATATGACATGTATGTTATCTATTTCATTTATTTCCTACAGACTGACCCCTCATCATCATCTGAAATCTTGAGTATAACCTTCATTCTTGGTATTTCTAACAATATTCTGTCTTCTTTCAGGCCTTTGCTGTCAACTACAACTGAGGCTGCACTTTCGCCAATGGCATTCCATGGCCTCTCACAGTGCCAAACCTCAGCTGTTCTTCATGATGCTTTCATGCCTTCAAAACCAGTACCACCTGGATTATTCTTACACATTACCAAGTACAGCTGCAGTATGAGGTACAACCTTGGCTATCTCTGGAACACAGCTTCTTTGTGCTCTCAGGAAACACTTCCCAGAAAATATCACCTAAGTGATGCTGGTCTTTTCTTAATCACCACTAATTTCTTAGCTCCAGCTAACCAGCATCAATTGTCCCAATAGTCTCCTTCTCCTCTTGAATAGAAAGCCAGAGACACATGGCCTAAGCTGCTGAGTTCTGCTGTTTGCAGGACCTGGAACATTGGCCCCCTTATCACTGGCTTCCTTTATTCCAACTCCTTCACTGCCTAAGCTTGGCTGTCCTGGATCTTGCTCCATAGACTGACTTTGAATTCAGAGATCTACATGCCTGTTTCCTAAGCACTGGGATTAAAGGTGTGATCCACCAAACCTGGATTTAAGTTTTTCTTGACCTAGAATTTGCTCTGTTCTAGACTGGCCTTGAACTCAGAGATCTGCTTATTTTTGTCTCCTGGGATTAAAGGCTTGTACTACCACGCCTGAACCTAAATTTAGCTGGGAGAAATATTGCCTCAAAGTCACTACTTCCTTAATTCAGTTTAATATCCTTGAATTCAGCTCCATTTCACTTCCTGGTGTCCCTTTAATGCTCAAACTATATATTTTGTATGTTTCCTTTCTCAGCTTGCTATGTTTGTTCAAAATGCTCTTCATCAGACTTAACCAGAGAACAAAGTCTCTGTTGGGCTTTTTTGAGACTTCCTTTGTCAATACAATTAATATACATCTCTTTTCCTTAGCCTTAGGCAGTCTCTTCAGAAAATGGAAAAAAGCAGCCATGTTCTTCACCAAAACATCACAAAAACAGTCTCTCAACCACATATGAAAGTTCTTCTCCACTGAAACTTTTTGGGTCATCAGGCCTACACAGTTCAAATGACCCTCAATACCACTGTCTTCCATATTCCTACTAGGCTGGCCAACTAAGCCCCACTTAAAGCATTCTACGACTTTCCAAATCCAAAGTTCCAAAATCCACATTCTTCCAAACAAAAGCATGGTCAGGCCTATCATAGTAATAACCCACTCCCAGTACCAACTTCTGTATTAGTTTGGGTTTTACTGCTGTGATCAGACACCAATGACCAATGCAAGTTTTATAAAAGACATTTATTTGGGGCTGGCTTACAGGTTCAGAGGTTTAGTCCACTGTCATCAAGGCAGAAGCATGGCAACATCAAGGCAGGCATGGTGCAAGAGGAGCTGAGGGTTCTACACCTTTATCCAAAGGAGACCAGGAACAGACTGGGCATCTTCAGGCATTTAAGAGGAAGATCTCTAAGCCCAACCCTACAGTGACACACTTCCTCCAACAAGGCCACACCTTCTAATAGTGCCACTCCCTGGGACAAGCATATACAAACCATCACAGTCTGTGTAATTTGTTTATTTGACTTTGGTAGGTGGTCTAAACCAGGAAAATTATCCCTTTTTAAAAGTTTTCCAAATTTCATGGAATAAAAGGATATCTTCATGATTTTCTGAATTTACTTGGGATCCATTGTCATGTCCCTACTTTTGTCTCTAATTTGTACATTTTGATCTTCTCTTACTACTTTTTAGTTTTTTTGGTAAGGGATTGAGATCCTTACTGATTTTCTGAAAGAACCAATTCTTTATTTCATTATTTTTGTACTGATCTTTTAGTGTTGTTTGTTCATTTCTATCATATTGTTTTTAGTCCCGAGTGTGATTATTTTTCATTACATATTCTTTTTGTATCTTATTTCCTCATTTTATCTAGTTTTCAGGGTACTATTCAGTTGCCAACATAAGAGCTCTCCATATATGTTTTAATGTTGCCATTAGTGCTGTGAACTTTCCTCTTAGAATAACTTTAATCGTGTTCCATACATTTTAGCATGTTGTGTTTTCATTTTCATTCAATTCTAACATGTTTTAAATTTAGTTTTAATTTTTATCTTCACCTATTTTCATTCCATACTGAACTGTCCAGAGTATGTGATTTTGTGAACATTATATTTTTCTTGTTGTTGATATCCAGCCTTAACAATTGGTACTTAAATAAAATGCAGGGTGTTCTTTCAATAATTTTGTAAATGTTGAGACATTCTTTGTTTATAATTATGTAGTTAATTTTAAGGAAAGTTTCATGATCTCTTCATTTCTTATATTATTTTGTGTTTGAGTGGAATTTTCTTTAAATATCTCTTAAGTCTATTTGATTTATGCTGTCATTAATTTAATCATATCTAGTTTTTTCTTTGTTGTAGTTTATTTTTGTTTTTGTTTTCTGGATGACCTATTAATGAGAATAGGGTATTGAAGTCATTCAAATTACTGTGTGAGGGAAAATCTCTGATTTAACTTTTAATAGGTTTGATTGGTGCATAGATGTTTAGAATGGCAATATCTTCTTATTGATTTTTTTCCTTCCATGAGTATATCCATTGTCTTATTTCATGTCTTCTGATAATTTTTTGGATTGACCTTCATTTTGCCAGATTTTAAAATAGCTACCACATTTTAATTCTAATGTATATTTCTGGGGGAATAGCTTTTACATTCTTGTATCTTGATAGGATATTTATTCTTGATTTTCAGGTGTGTTTCACAGATGTAGCAGAAAGATGTATCTTGTTTTTTATTCCAATCTGCTAGTCTAAGTCTTTGTCTTGGAGAATTGAGACCATTGATGTTGAGAACTATCAATGAACCATGCTTATTGATTCCTGTTATTTAGTTGTGGTAGTATGCTCTCTTCCTGACTTGTTGCCACTTGTTATTATAATATTACTTATTCTTTGGATTTTGTGAATGCGATTACCATCTTCATGTTGAAGTTTTCCCTCTAGCACCTTCTGTCATGTTGAAATATATATTTGCCACCATCTATTGTGATTGAAAGTTGTATTTCATGCAGTAGTCTGTATTGGTACCTGTGCAATCTTAAAGTTTCTGGAATAGACATCCAGCCTTTTGAGATATTAGAATCCACTAAAAAAACCTGGTTTTGTTCTAATGAGTCTACTATTACATATGTGGCAATTTTCCATGCAGCATTTGAGCATGTTTTAAAAAATTTCTTTTCTGACCTACATTACTTAGATTTCATCTAAAATCTACTTTGTCAGATGTTAAAATGGATATACCAAATTTCATTTTTAGGTCCTTTTTTCTATTCTTTTTACCCTGAGGTGCTATCTATCCTTAATGCTAAACTGTGTTTTTTCAATGCAGTTGAAGGATAGATCCAGCTTTCAAATCCATTCTGCTAGTCTGTACCTTTTTACTGCATAATTGGATCTATTGATTTTGAGTGTTATTAATGAGTTTTGTACATTGATTCCTGTTATTTTGTTATTTTATTGGGTTTTTTCCCTTGTTTTAATTTGCTGGCCTGAGATTATTCATGTACTATGTGTTTTCTTGTGTCTAGTTAGATATTTCAGGTTAACTTTTCCTTCTAGCACCTAGAATCTAGTGTGTTATATATACCAGAATGTATAGAAAAATATTTTGTCATAGAATGTCTTTCTTTATTTATTTTAATTGAAAGCTTTCCTGAGGACAGTTGTCTGTTCTGGAATCTGTCATCTCTTGGAATTTGTAGAATATTTGAACAGATGCTTCTGGTTTTTAGAGTCTCTATTGAAAAGAACACACATGGTATGCAGTCACTGATAAGGGGATATTGACCCAGAATCTCGGAATACCCTAGACACAATCCGCATATCAATAGATTTCTAAAAAGATGGAAGGAGAGACCCCTGGTCCTGGAAAGACTGGATATAGGGGAACGCCAGGACAGAGTAATGAGAGGGGGTTGAATGGAGAAAAGAGGGAGGGAAGGGGGCTTATGGGACTTTCGGGGAGGGAGGAAACGGGAAAGGGGAAGTGATTTGGAATGTAAATTAAAAAAAAAAGAAAAGAAAAAGTCAGGTGTTATTCTTATAGCTCTGCATTTATAAGTTATTTGGTCTTTTTCCCTAGCATGTTTTTAATTTCCTTTTATTTTGTACATTTATTGCTTTGATTATTATATGCAGTAAATTTCTTTTGTAGTCCTGTCTATTTAGAGTTATGTATGACTCTTATATCCTGATAGGTAACTACTTCTTTAGGTGGGTGAAATATTCTATGATTTTGTTGAAAATATTTTCTGTGCTTTTGACATAATTTTCTTCTCCTTTGTCTGTTCTTCCTATTATTCCTAGATATCATCTTTTCATAGTCTTATAGATTTCCTGGATGTTTTGTGCCTGAACTCTTTTTTTATATTTAACATTGTCTTTTACAAAGTTACTCATTTCTTCTACCTTGTCTTCAAAACCTGAGATTTGAATCTTCCTTCTTCTATCTCTTGTTTTCTGTTGCTGAGGCTTGCCTCTGAGTTTCCTGTTTGAGTTCCTCAATTTTTCTTTTCCAATTATCCATTTCTAATGATTGCATTTCCAGCTCTGTGTCATGAACTCTTTTCTTTATTTCTTTCAACTATTTGTTTGTATTTTCATAGATTTCATTAGTGGATTTATTTATATCCTCTGCTAGGACCATAAATATATTTGTAACTGGTCTTAAACAATTTTTATTTTGAGTTTCAGCCCTATTGAATTTCTAAGAGCCCAGTTTTGTAGGTTATTTTGGGTTCCAGTTGTAGTATGTTGTCTTGAATATTAATAGTTTAGTTTTTATGCTGTCAATTAGAGATTCAGGTATGAGAAGATTGTGATAGTAGGTGCAGGTATATGATATAGTGTTGGTTGGTTTCTTGGTTTCTGTTGCCCTCTCTGTATATTAAGAGAGTAAGGAACCTTGAACATATGGGCACAGGGGAGAATTTCCTAACAGAACTCCAATAGCTTATGCTCTAAGATCAAGAATAGACAAATGGGACCTCATTAAATTACAAAGTTTTTGCAAGGCAAAAGACACTGTCAAAAAGACAAAGCGGCAACCAACTAACTGGGAAATGATCTTTACCAACCTTACATCCGACAGAGGGTTAATATCCAATATATACAAAGAACTCAAGAAGCTAAACTCCAGAGAGGCAAGTAACCCTATTAAAAAATGGGGGTACAGAGCTAAACAAAGAGTTCTCACCTGAAGAATATCTAATGGCTGAGAAGCACCTAAAGAGATGTTCATCATCCTTAGTCATTAGGGAAATGCAAATCAAAACAACCCTGAGATTCCATCTCACACCAGTCAGGATGGCTAAGATCAAACACACAGGAGACAGCAATTGTTGGCGAGGATGTGGAGAAAGAGGAACACTCCTCCACTGCTGGTGGAATTGCAAGCTGGTACAACCACTCTGGAAAGCAGTCTGGCGGTTCCTCAGAAAACTGGGCATGACACTCCCGGAGGATCCGGCTATATCACTCCTGGGCATATACCCAGAGGCTTTACCTGCATGCAATAAGGACACATGCTCCACTATGTTCATAGCAGCCTTATTTATAATAGCCAGAAGCTGGAAAGAACCCAGATGTCCCTCAACGGAGGAATGGATTCAGAAGATGTGGTATATCTACACAATGGAATACTACTCTGCAATTAAAAACAATGAATTCACGAAATTCCTAGGCAAATGGTCAGATCTTGAAAATATCATCCTTAGTGAGGTAACCCAATCACAAAAGAACACACATGGTATGCAGTCACTGATAAGGGGATATTGACCCAGAATCTCGGAATACCCTAGACACAATCCGCATATCAATAGATTTCTAAGAAGATGGAAGGAGAGACCCCTGGTCCTGGAAAGACTGGATGTAGGGGAACGCCAGGACAGAGTAATGAGAGGGGGTTGAATGGAGAAAAGAGGGAGGGAAGGGGGCTTATGGGACTTTCGGGGAGGGAGGAAACGGGAAAGGGGAAGTGATTTGGAATGTAAATTAAAAAAATAAAATAAAATAAATAATAAAAAAAAAAATAAAAACAAAAGAGAGTAAGGTGCCTTAATGTTGCCTGCTTGAGAGTATTTCTGAGACCCTGCCAATTATAACTACTAGTTGCCCAGGTTAGAATATATTTTGGGGTATTGGGAATTGACAGAAAGGAATGGGAAACAGACTTGAATGGCAACATGCTGAAAGGCTTCACAAGTGGGAGGAAAGATGATTCTTCCATCAGTGTATACTTAGTGGTCTAACAATGGATCCAGACAAGAAGGAGAGACTACAGAAATTTATCTGGTACAAAGCTAGGTATAAGGCAAGGTATTCAAATTTGAGTGAGGAAAAAGAGTGAAGAATACACATCTGAATCCCTGATTGTTTGACCAAACTTTTTCAATGGAAAGCATCCATGGTTTTGCTACTGAGGCAGAGAAAAGAGGGGAGGAAGGAAGGTTATAAAAGACCCAAATTCTCCAATAGAAATGGAGACAGAGAAGAAGAATAGGCTGTGGAAAGTAGTTTGCTACACATCTGATGATAAGACAGGGGAGTTGGAATTGGAGTATATGAGGGAGATTTAAAATTGCCTACCTTAACCTTAGGGATATGGTAAGATTCTGTGAGAACTTGCATTGCAGAAGTTTGAAATATGATCAAAATCTTTTGTATAACAGATTTAAATGAAATTGAGAAAATATTCTAGAAATCATAAAATAAATGTCTTTCCAAAGTTATATAGGATCTTTCTGTGTAAGTGCAGTTGGTAACCAAAGGCAATAAAAATAACTTGTTATTTTGAAAACCTATGAGTTCTACCTGACCAACAACCACCATAAGCATAGCCTCTACAATGTAATGATATTTTGTTTAGTAAACCCAGGTTTTAAAGAAGGAGTGTCTACCATGTCACATAATTATGAACAAATACTTTTTAGTTCTGATTTGTATTTTGAAATTAGGTTACTAAGTTGTTTTACATTAGACATTTTTATAGATTCTTAATTTTGTTTAACACAGCCAATGGTGCCCTCTTTTCCAATTTTCATCACTGATAAAAATTTTAATACTCAGTATGTACCCATTTTGTTTTATGTATGTATTTCACTTTTCTTTAAAATAATATGTCTTCTGAAATATGAGGTTTCCACATGACTTATCTTGGTCCTTTGAATTAGCCTTTCCCTTATACTCCTTGTACTTCACATTCTCCCACATCCCTAGATTCCTAAGTCATTCTGCCACCCAATAATCCACCACATCATTTTTGTTTTTGATTTTTTTTCTCTATTTACTATTCCCCATTTTAGAAAAAAATAAAGACTCTTACAATTTGCTCCTATAATTTATATATGAAAAGCCTTGATGAAATACAGCAGTGGGATGGGGTGGTACCATCCTACTCATTGGTCCTTTGCTAGCTTGTCTGCCATGAGACAGTGTCACATTCCTACAACCACCTATTCTTCTTCAGGCCAAGCCCTAAAGAACTAGAACAGAAGATTATGAAGTAGAGCTTTTGAAACTGTGAAATAATCTTCCCCTTAGGGATTTGATATAAGATATTTTGCTCCAGTGACTTTATAGAGTGTAATACAGAAACCTATCTCCCTATAATTTTTTTGTTATTATTGATGTTTTCAGATTTCTAGTGATTAGAATAGACACAGCTTTATAGAAATGTGACTACCATAAAAAAAGCATTGGGAAGCCTATGACTTGTCTACTGAGTAGACACAGCAATTTTATCAAACATTCTTTACTGATGGCAATAACTGAACAAGACTATCATTAACAGTCTTAATCTTTGTACATTCTATGCTAGGCTTCATGAATTTCTATCCTTCCTTTTAGTGTAACAAAATTAAAGTATATGTTTTTGTGGAGTATGAAATGATGGTTTTGTATACAATGTAAAATTATTAGCAAGTCCAAGCTAATTAGAATGTGTATCACCTCATGAAGTACCTCTCTACTTGTGTACCTGTGCTAAGAATAATTATGTTCTCTCTTAGCAAATTTCAAATATGCATTAATAAACATAGTAATTATGTTGTACACTATGTCCTCTGGACATATGCCTCTTAAATATTCTATAAGTTGATTAATTATAATATCTATGCTAGGCATAATTGTTTCACTAAAGAGAACTCTGTACTACTCACTGAGCTTTATTTCAGGAGAGGAACTGAAAAGCTCAAATGTGAAGTAAATCTTCAGAACACATGGGATGGTAAAAACTACTCATCCACCTTAATTTACTTATAATACAGATTTTGGCTAATTGTTGAAGTTTAAAACAATCCTAAAGTGAAAAAAACAAAAATTCTCCATCATTTCTTTCTTTGTGAAATGCTGATTTCTGCTATAAATTGCATAAAATAAAAATATCTTATTTAAAATTATATATATATATATGTATATATACATATATGTATATGTATATATCCATGCGTCTAGTGTCAGTATATGTAAAAGATAAAGCAGCAGGATACATGAGATTAAAGCCAATCTTACTTAAAGAGCAAATCTCTATAAAGAATGAGAGAAAGAAAGAAACTAAGTAAGGAAGAAAGGAAGAAAAAAGAAAGGAAGGATAAAAGAAACCAAAAATTATGTATACTAAGAGGCTTTATTTTTATTTACTAAAATGAAGATTTATCTATGCACACTTCTAGAGATTCCAATATTGGCAAAGTATGTTTAAAATTAATGAATTCATTGAAGGATTATTGAATATATTAATTTTCCATACAATGTATTCTACTAGTATTTGTAAGTTTTTACTGTTCTAAAGAAGAAAATAATGTATTTTAAAGTAGGAAATGATACTTCCTTATGTCACTATAAGATTATCTCTACACTTCCACTAGAAATCTCGTGTCCAAGGTACAGTGATTGTGAATTTCATTCACATATGAAACATATATACTATGCAACTCAGGTTCAGAGATCACTGTGGGGAGAGGGCAGAGTGTTAGAACCGTAGGCAGAGAATGACCACAAGAAAATATCTTCTGTACACAGCAGGATACTTGCATGTATGAACATACAGCAGCTACAAAAGAAAGTGTATATTAAATATGTGTAGGCCTAAGACAGAACAAATCACAGCATGCAAAGGGAGTTAGGTACAAAGTTCTACCCATGCCTTAAGAACTATTGCCAACTGTTAGATTCTGGATGAGGAAAGGTCAATTTTCTCTAAGAGCTTGCTCCCTCATAACTCAACCAGACTCTAAAGAAAGGTTACACATCTAAGGGAACTGAACATCACAAGTTGGACTTGGTGGAAAAATAGTAGATGAAGTTGTCTAGAAAAGGAAGAGAACATGGAACTGTAGTTGGGGAGAAAGAATGTTTTATTTATTTTTCTATTGCTGTGATTTAAAAAAATAAAAATAAAAACTATGCGAAAGAGCAAGTGTCCATAAGTATGTGATTTTGTTTCTGGGTCTTCAGTTCTATTCCATTGATCAACGGGCCTCTTTCAGTACCAATACCAGGCAGTTTTTATCACTATTTACCCATGGTAAAACTTTAGGTCAGAGATGGTCATTCCCCCAGCCATTCTTTTATTGTTAAGAATATTTCACTATTCTGGGTTTTTTGGCTTTCCAGATGAATTTGAGAATTGCTGCTTACATGTCTTTGAAGAATTGTGTTGGGGTTTGGTGGGGGTTGCATTGAACCTATAGATTGCCTTTGGTAGGATGGCCTTTTTTATTATGCTAATTCTGCCAATCCATGAACAAGGGAGATCTCTTCATTTTCTGAGATCTTCTTCGATTTCTTTCTTAAGAGACTTGAAGTTTTGTCATATAGATCTTTCACTTGTTTGATTAGAGTTACCCCAAGATATTTTATATTATCTGTGGCTATTGTGAAGAAAGTTGTTTTCTTTCTCAGCCTGTTTGTCATTTCTATAAAGGAGGGCTACTGATTTATTTCAGTTAAATTTATATCCAGTCACTTGGCTGAAGTTGTTTATCAGCTGGAGAAGTTCTCTAGTAGAATTTTTGGGATTGCTTATGTATACTATCATATCATCTGCAAATAGTGATACCTTTATTTCTTTGCCAAATCATATCCCCGTGATCTTTTTGTTGTCTTATTGTTCTAGCTAGCATGTTGAGTACTATATTGAATAACAATGGGGATTGTGGGCATCCTTGTCTTGTCCTTGATTTTAGTTGGATTGCTTCTATGATATTTCCATTTAATTTGATATTGGCTGTTGTTTTGCTGTTTATTGATCTTATTTTGCTTAGGTATGGGCCTTGAATTCCTGATCTTTCCAATACTTTTAACATGAAGTGGTGTTGTATTTTTTCAAATGATTTTTCTGCATCTAAGGAGATGGTCATGTGATTTTCTTTGAGTTTTTTTATATAGTTGATTACATTAATGGATTTTTGTATATTAAACCAACCTTGCATCCCTGGGATAAAGCTTACTTGATAGTGGTGAATGATGGTTTTGATGTATTCTTGGATTTAGTTTGCAAGAATTTCATTGAAAAATTTTGCCTTGATATTCATAAGCAAGATTGGCCTGAGGTTCTCTTTTTTTGGTTGGGTCCTTATGTGGTTTATATATCAGAGTCATTGTGGCTTCATAGAATGAATTAGGTAGTGTTCCTTCTGTTTTTATTTTATGGAATAATTTGAGGAATATTGGTATCAGGTCTTTTTTGAAGGTCTGGTAGAATTCTGGACTAAATCCATCTGGCCCTAGGCTTTTTTGGTTGGAAGATTTTTAATAACTTCTATTTCATTATGAGATATGGACTTTTTTAGATAGTTTACCTGATCTTGATTAGAGGTCAGGTGGGGTAGGCGTAGGGACATCCACATGGAGACAGGGAGAGGGGAGGATGTACATGATGTGGAACAGTTGGAGTGTGGACAGGGGTTGGTGGGGTGGGAAATAAAATATGGAGTGTGCAAAAATAATTTATTAATAAAAAAATTTAAAAAGTAACTATGACCTCAGCAACTTATAGAAGAAAAGATTTAGTTGGCTTACAGTTATAAAGGGATAAAAATGACATCATGACAATGGGGAGGTAGCAGACACCAGGAAGCTGTAACAGCAGCTGAAATGTTGAAGTCACATGTTCAACTGAAAGCAAGAAACAGAGAGAAAAAAATGGCACATGGCTTTTGAAACTTCAAAGCCTACCCTTAGTGAAGTACTTTCTTCAGTAACACCATACCTCCTAAATCTACCCAAGAGCATCACCAAATAGTATTTAGTTCTTTAAAATATGGGGATATTTCATTCAGAGCTGAGGGAAATGTTAATCAAATATGCAATATAATATAATCAAAATACCTTGTACGAAATTATAAAAAAAACTAATTAAAGCATAAAAATAAATATATATGTTAAATATTATGGGATACAATGAAATCTTTTGACATATGTTTATATTTCAGAATTTTCAAATCAAATTAATTAACCAATCAAATTCTTTCATACCTATTATTTTTGTAGTGAAACATTTAACTCTGCTCTAGCAATTTTAAAATGGTCAAAGCATTATTTCTCATCATAGGCACTTTTTTCCTGTGTAAGTGTCCTAAAGCTTATTTTTTCCATCTTGTTCAAATTAATGTGCTTTGATAATGATCTCCTTTCCCATTTCTGCCTCTCCCACACTGATTTCAAATTCTATCTCCTTTCTAATATGAATTCAATATTGTCAGAGTGTAGCAGAAGTGAAATACTACAAAATGTTCTCTGTTGTTCCTGATTTATTACCCTATGCTGAATGTCCTCCATGTTCACTCATTTTGTTCACAATGAAAGAAATCATATAATTTTTAAGGCAGTATATTATACCCTTGAATCATTCTCAACTATATTCTGATACTGCAATATATATTATATATCTACTATATTTTATGATAGATATACATATATATTATATATAAAATCATGCTTTTATATTTTATCTCATGAGAATAAAAGAACAATTAACACAAGAGTGTGGGCATCTCATCCATTGCAATCTCTAGTTCCTAACACAGATATCCAGAGGTGCATTTGTACAACAATATGGTCCTTATGTTATAAAAATTCCAAGGAATGATTAAATCCCTTCATTCTGCTTCTCACAATATCTGTTCTAAATCATAATTTTGCCAATACATAAACATTTAAGTACAAAATGCCTGAATTATCTGTTTTTTCTTCATAAAGAAAAGAACAAGAAATTCCTTCTGAATTCTAGCAATTTATACATTAGGATGTCTCAAAAACTGCTAATTTTCTTTTGTTTCAAAATGTTTACCTCTCAATGGGACATCTTTACCATATCTCCTTCCTGAGGTTCAGGGATCCTAACAGAAAAGCAGATAAAGAAGTTGAAAGATCCAGAGGTAATGAATAGCTACAGTGTAAAAATATTTGACAAATATGGCAGGTCCATTACATATGTGAACCTACAGTAGATGTGACTGTATTCATAAAACATGAACATGGTAAAACCAGTGATGATCCTGGTATGGATGCTCATAAAATCCCAGGCTTATCTAAAGCACTCTGAAACATCAGGTAGCCAAAGTTTTCTGGAAGAGGTGTGCTGAGTTTTCTTCATGGATGTGCATTTCAGTAGAGAGCTTCATGTCTCTGTAAATATGACAGTACTAAGTAATTCAGTGAGTTTAAATAAAAGCACATGAACTTAGGAGGGAATGGTAGTAGAAAATGATGGGAAATAAATTGATGGGGAGAAAATGTGTAAATTTTAACAAAATTATGTATATATAATTCTAAAACATAAAACAATATAATTGCTCCTCTAAATACTACTTGTAGTAAACTAAATGTTATTTTAAGGTAAATTTATTATGGAGGATGAAATACACCTTTATTGTTATTGAATTTCATAATAATCACGAAGGCTTAGCAGTAAAAATAAATGGGCTATACTCATCATAACTGCATAGAGAAACTAATGCAGATTTATGCTTAGATTCATGCCAATTAAGCAGAGAGAAAGGGAAGTGCATTCATCCTTCCAAAAATCAGCCACCTTGAAATGTCAGTTGTATCATGGTTGAGAAGTCCTGTCATAGATAATTGTGACCTTATTACAAAATTGACATGAATTTATTCAACTCATATTTCCTTTGCATGTACCATTTCTCAAGAAGTGCCCTAGATTTTGCTTATTTCGTTGGTGAATATGATATAGAAAGCTGTTCATGGAACTGAAACTTTCAGTGGGAATTCTGTAGGAACTCACCTGCTGAGGAATCTATGAGACTCAAACAATCCACATCTTTTGAAACATGTTCATGAATGCTCACTGAAAGACTATGTGCTCAGCTTCCTGATTTCTTAGTCAGTTGGGATGAAGTCAAATTTGATCCTTTCACAGAATAATCTATTAAGGGGAAAAAGAGTTCTATATTATGTTCACATTTCTTCACTCTTTATGTTAAATCATTTAGATCTATCTAAATTATTAAAAATCAAGCACAATTGATCTAATTCTTAAATTTAGCAAGTAATTTTAATAATTTTTATAAATGGGTCAGTATTACTGTAAAGATAATTTAAAAAGAAATGGTCTGCCACAAGAATAATTAGGCAAAAGCAGAAAGCAATCTTGATATCCACTGCCTTGGTCCCAACCTGACAGACAAGATAGAAAAATAGATTTAGAAACACAAACTGTGAATTATAAAACACAAAATTTTTACCTAAATATACAGTCCAAGGAAAACTTGAAATTTGCATTTGCACAGACATCTGCATCATTTGATTAGGCCTATATAACAGTGAGTGTAAAGAATGAACTTCATAAAAACAGGGGCAACACAAACCTTTCCCCAGTGGAGAAGGACCCAAGGAACTGAAGGCATTTGCAGTCCCATTGGAGGAACAACAATATGAACCAACCAGTACCCTCAGAGCTCCCAGGGACTTAATTACCAACCAAAGAGTGTATATATGGAGGGACCCATGGCTCCAGCTGCATATGTAGCAGAGGATGGACTTGTAGGACATCAATGAGAAGAGAGGCCCTTTGACCTGTGAAGGATCCTTGCCTTACTGTAGGGGAATGTCAGGACAGGGAAATGGGAGTGGTTGGGTTAGTGAGCAGGGAGAGGGGGGCTGGAAGAGGGGGTTTGGGAGGGGAAATGAGGAAAGGGGATAACATCTAAAATGTAAATAAAGAAAATATCTAAAAAAAATTTAAAAAATGCTAAAGTCACTCCTGACTAAGCCAGAGAGGAGTTGAGAATCTCTGTGAGCCTTGGGTCCCGCACATTCCTTCTGACCCTGACAGGGCTTGTCCCTGGGTTTAGAAAGATTAAAAAAAAAAGGACAAGAAGCAATAAAAAATATCCTAAGGATATTCTGTAAAAATCTGTGCTCCAACAAACTAGGAAATGTAAATGAAATAGATAATTTTCTTGACATGTATCATTTACCAGTTCAGATAAGCAATTTAAACAGTTCTTTTTACAAGGCAGCCATTTCCCTGAAACTTAATTCACATAACAAACCAATAAAAAAAAATGAGAGTTGCAGACACAAGAGGTGCCAGAGATGCAAAAATTCTCAGTAAACTACTTGTAATCTAAATCTAAGAGCACATTAAAATTTGATTCACCCCAATCATCTGAGACATATAGGATGGTTGAATATATGTAAATTGATATATAGAATCTATCATACTATCAGACTGAAATTCAGAAACCACATAAAAAAGATTTTTTATTAAATCCAACATTCTTTTATCATAAAAGTCTAGACATTTTAGGGATGCAGGGACATACACCAACATAATAAAAGCAGTTAAGAGCAAGCTCATACCAAACATCAAAAAATGTAGAAAGCTCAAAACATTTTAATTTAGGATCAAGATAGTATTGTATCTTTTCCCCATACTTTTAAAATATAATAATTCAAGTATTAGCTAAAGATATACTATATGGCAACTAAAGCAGATCAAGGGATACAGAAAGGAAGAAAATAAATCAAAATATAATTATTTGCATATCATATGGTTGTGCCTATATGTTACCCTAAATTCCACCATTAAATTCCTACAGCTGATGAACTCTCAGAAAAGTAGCTGGAATTAAAATTAACATTCAGAAATCACTAGCCCTCCTATATACAGATGACAAATAATTGTAGAATAAAATCAGGAAAACAAAAGTTTTCATAGATACCTCTGGGGGAAATATCTTTCAGGAATTGTAACCAAGAAAATGAAATGATAAAAACTTTAAGACCTTGAGAAAAGAAGTTAAAAAAGATATCAGAAGATGGAAAGATCTACCAAGATCATGGATCAGTAGGCTTAATATAGTAAAACTGACCATCCTACCAATAGCAGTCTCCAGGTTCAATAAAATCCCCATCCAAATTCAAATACAATTCTTGATAGAAGAAGGAAGGACTATTTTCAGCTTTATATGGAAAAAAAAACACATTTGCACACATACATACCAACCCCCAAAACAAACAAACAATCAAAACCATCATAGCTAAAATAATACTGAATAATTAAAGAAATGCTATACTCATCACCATCTTCAAGATCAAATTGTACTATAAAACTAGAGTAATAAAAGCTTCATGGCACTAAAAATCAACACATTAATCAATAGAATAAACAAATGACCAGACATAAATCCACACACCCAAGCACACACATAAGTGCATACATATTAGCCAAAAGAAAGAAAGAAAGAAAGAAAGAAGAAAGAAAGAAAGAAAGAAAGAAAGAAAGAAAGAAAGAAAGAAAGAAAGAAAGAAAGAAAGAAAGAAAGAAAGAAAAAGAAAGAAAGAAAAGTGGCGGCAAATACCCATGATACAGTCCACAGAACTCAAAAAGGTCAAAAAGCTGAAGGGCCCAAGTTAGGATGCCTCAGTCCCACTTGGGAGGGAGAAGAAAGCAATCACAAGTATGGAGGAGAGAGGGAGAGAGGGAGGGAGGGAGGGACCTGAAAGGGAAAGTAGAAGGGGGCTGTGGGGAAAGAGGGGAACCTGATCTGGTATTGGATAAAGGAAAAGGACTGAAACCCTGAGGGCCAGCAGACAGAATGGAACCTGTCAACTTCAGGAGGTAGGAGATTGGGGGAAACCTCCAGAATGCACCAGAGACTTGGGAGGTAAGAGACTCTCAGGACTCAATGGTAGGGACCTTAGATGAAATGATAGTAGGGAGAAGGAACTTGAAGAGCCCATCTCTAGCAGGGCATCAGTGAGGGATGGGGTTGCCATCCCACAGTCAAAACACTGACCCACAATTGTTCCTGTCTGAAGGAACTGCTGGGATGGAAATGAAGAGGAGCTTGAGGAAAAGAAGGTCCCAAAGTGGAAACCAGGTCAAGGAAGGTCACTAGGTCTGTCACTATGGAATACTCACAAAAAGGGACCTAACATGACTGCACTCTGGAAGACCTAACATGCCCCTGAAAGAATCAGATGCAGATATTTGCACCCAATCAATGAAGAGAAACTGCTGACCTTTGTGGTTGAATTAAGGAAAGGTTGAAAGAAGCTGAGGAGGAGGACAACCCTGAAGGAGGACCAGCAGTCTCAATTAAGCTGAACCCCCACGATCTCTCAAACACTGGACAACCAACCAGGCAGCATAAACCAGCTGATATGAGGCTCCCACCATATACACAGCAGAAGGCTGCTAGGTCTGGGTTGAGTCAGAGAAGGTGCACTTAACCCTCAAGAGACTGGAGGTCCCAGAGAGTTTAGAGATCTGGTTGGGTGAGGGTTTGGGAGTGAGGATATCCTGATGGAGGCACAGGGTTTGGGAGAGGGTATGGGATGTGGAACAGTCCAAGGGTGGAGGAGGGGTGGGGTGGATAATATCTGGAGCATAAAAATAAGTGAATAAATAAATAAAGAAATGACAAAAAAGAGAGAGCTATTATCAAAATATATACAGACAACATCAAAATCAATAAAACAAAACACCCTAGATATCAAGAAAACAACCCAATTTAAAACTGGGGTACAGATCTCAACAGAGAATTGTCAAAATGAGGAAACTCAAATGGCTAAGTAATGCCTAAAGAAATATTCAACATCTTTAGCCATCAGGGAAATTCAAATCCAAACTACTTTGATATTTCATCATACATAAATCAGAAAGAATAAGATCAGAAAAATAAATGACAGCTCATGCTGGTGAGGATATGAAGGAAGGAAAACACTCATTCATTGCTGGAGGAAGTACAGCCACTGTGTAAATCAGTGTGGTGGTTACCCATGAAGATGGAACCTATCAACCTCAAGATTCAGATATACAATTTTTGGTTGTGTGCACAAAGGACTTTACATAATATTACAGAGACAACTGTACAATGATATTAGTTACTGATTTATTCATAATGGCCAGAAATGGAAACATCATCTGGAGAGAAATTTTCATCCAGAAATACTGCTTCTCTGGCTATAATATAGGTGTTCATTTAATCCCAGGAGTGAGAGACCAGCAGATCTCTGATTTCAAGGCCAGTCTTCTATAGAGCATGTTTCAGGTAAAGAAAATTTAGGTCAGGGTGTGGTGGTCCATACCATGAGTCCCCATGCCAGCACTCTGGGAAACAGAAGTATGCAAATCTGAGCTCAGTTAGTCATTCAAATCAGTCAGTTCAATTCTGTCCAGAATTAAGTATCTGGGAGTATAGTTGAGTGCTGGCAGTGGAACTGAGTTCAGTGCACTTCACTTCAGTCATCTGAGGCACTTGGGTTCAATAAGTCAGTACAGTGCAGTTGCATTTGGCCATTTCAGTACAGGTCAACAGAGGCAGTTGAAGCCAGACAATAAGGTGCCAGAAGATTAAAACAGATTGCCTGAGTTACTTTGAGGCAAAGTAGAGCAATTCAGTATGATGTGAGAGAAGCCAGATTGAAACAGCTAGCTTGCAGAGCAGTTTGAGCCAGAGTGTCTGATTTTCAACATCTAGCCAGAGTTCCAAAAGAACTAGAAATAGTGACCTTATTCATTATTAAGCTTATGAGAAGTCAATTGAATATTACTAATAAAAGTTATTTTTACAATCCTTCATGCCCATCAATGGATAATTTCATAAAAAATACATAATGCAGTTACATGATAGAATATAACTCAGCTGTTAAAACCATAGGGCTGGAGTGATGATGGTTCATTAGTTAAGAGAACTGACAGCTCTTCAGAAGGTCCTGAGTTCAAATCACAACAACCATATGGTGGCTCACAATCATCCATATTGAAATTTGACTCCCTCTTCTGGTGTGTCTGAAGACAGTTACAATGTACTTAGATATAACAATAAATAAATCTTTAAGCCAGAGCGAACAGAGCCTACAGGATCTAGCAGAGCCGACTGGAGTGAGCAGAGGTCCTGAATTCAAAATTCCCAGAAACCACATGATGGCTCACAACCACCTATCAGCTACTGTGTACTCATATACAATATATACATACACACATACATACATACATACATAATAAATATTAAAAAATAAAATAAAATCATAAAATTTGAACATAATTTTATAGAGCTACTGTTGAAGATTACACCTATACAACTCACTGAATATCAGAAGTCAAGCTAGTGACTACCTAGACTTATTTTTACTAACTACTGTTCTATGTACTGGAAGGTGTTCTGCATGCTACCAAGGGAAAATGAAATAGTGACTCAGCTAAAACACATTCAGTCAACAACGATCAAATGTATGTAGGATGAGTTATTTATTGTGATTGTGGCCCAGATCTTGTAGGAAAAAGGAAGCAATATCTTATTGAATTTAAGACCTACTTTATGAGGTTGTCTTTTGGGTTTGGAAGATCCTAGGGTTGCTATTTTCTGGTAGGTATTTAAAGGAATGCCAAAATTCTAGGCTTGTTTTCCCTGTTGTTTAAGGTGTGTGTGCACGTGTGTGTGTGTGTGTGTGTGTGTGTGTGTGTGTGTGTGTGTGTATCTACACAAACAGACAGACAGACAGACACACACACACAAACACACACAAACATAAACACATGCACGCCAGCAAGCGTACACACACACACAGTGGTGCTAAAATGTATTTATTTAGAACATCTCACTTACTGAGCTTCTGACAGTCTGGGGCTGTATGAAGATGACACCATCACATCTGTACATTTACAGAGGACTGGGGCTTTTGCTGGCTTCCTGTGAGCCAGGGTCACAGGGTAGGACACCTCCCTTAACCACACTGATTTCTTTATTATGGACATTCTACCTCACTTTTGGCAAAAAGTTGTTTACTTCACATCAGCACCTGATAGGTCTTGAAAAAGATATTATTAATCCAGTGGGGAGGGTGTGGACCTGGGAGAATCCCTATAGAGACAATGTTCAGGAATGCCTGCCAGATTGATTTCTTCTAGTAGATGAACCTTTGACCTTGAACAAGAGCTGTCTGGCCAGTGTAGTCACTCACCAAGTGGTTCTCAGTCAGTCTTGCTTTCCCTGCCACAAACTCAGCTTTGCATACAGTGTTAGGGACTACTTATCAGACCTATGGAGAACCTAACTTCATTAAAGGCCTTTAGGTCTCTCTTCTTTTTATGGGAAAGTTGTTTTATCTGTTAGGAGTGTCTGCAGGCATGCCCTTTTATTGGGAACCCTACAGGTCTAGTGGGATGTAGAGAGTCATACTGGGGTGCCATGCCACCTGGCAGGAATTTGACCAAGGTGAAGTTTCTCTCCCAGCCTTTGACTGGGAATTCCTGTGCTAGCCACTACCCCTCCACCTAGGGTGAAGTGCTCAGACCAAGGTGAAGCCCATTGTTCTCCAAGAACTAGCAGTTTCCTGAGGGGCACTTGCCACCTGACACCAGCCACCTGCAGAGCAATCAAGCAGGTTCTGCAAGAGTCTCCAGCCTTTGCAGGAAGAGTTTTCCCCCACCTATATATATTTGGAGACCCCCATTAAACTCTGAGCCTTAAATAGGAAATTAGTCTTGGCTTCATGTTTCTCTCGCCACCCTGTTTGTCTATCCCTAGCTTTCCTTCCAGGTAACCCAGTAACCCGTTCAATGTAGCTCTGGGCAGTTACAGTGGGAGGCATCAGGTATTTGGAAGGAATGAGAATCTCTGACTTCATGATTGTATTTGAAGCTGTCTGCCCCCAACAGGATGTCTGTCACCATGGTGCAGCCATTTCTACAGCGACTGGTGATATGTGTGTTGCCTTTTGTTTTGATTTGTTATTCCTACCAAAGGCAACACTTTGGCATTTGTTGTCCCTCATTGCTTCTCTTTGTTCTTGCTTGTTAAATACTTGATAAATTGAGAATCATGCAACCTAAGTGCCCTGGCACTCAAGGATCATTGAGATTAACTGTTCTCTCAATAACTACTACAGCATTAATATCCAAGGACCAAAATCATGGAGATGACTGAAGTTTCTCAAAAGAATGCAATCAACAAAACCCAGAGCAATATGACACCTTCAGAGCACAGTTATCTTACTATAGCAAGCCCTGGATATTCTAAATCCATTCTTACAAACCAACAGGATAGGGGAAGTAGGGGACATCTCCAGGAAGACACTAAGACATGAGATAAGGGAAGTGCCCAAGAATCAACGTGGGTTTCCTTAGCTATGAATCAGAGCATTGCTCATATGTAAACTGGGCTGGCTTCCTTCTGTGGCCAGGCAGAAGCCGTAGTGAAGCACTATGAACACCAGCCCACCTGCAAAACTTTTGACCCCAAATTTATCCTGTCTACAAGTTATGCAGGGATTAGGAATGGAACAGAGACTGAGGGAATGTCCAACCAATAACCTGCTTGAGATATATCCCATGTTCAAGCATCAGCCACTAACACTATTCATGGTATGCTGTTAAGCATGCAGACAGGAGTCTAGTATGGTTGTCTGCTGAGAGGCCCCACTCACGAATATACACTGATAGAGGCATACAACCACAGGAAAACAGTAGATGGAGCTTAAGGACTCTTTTGGAAGAATAGGAGGGTCCCTAAGGGGATAGGACCTACATAGGAAGACCAGTAAAATCAACTAACATGGATTCATAAAGCTCTCAGAGTCTGAACCATCAACCAAAGTGAATACAGGGGCTGACCCTAGGCTTCCCCACACATATGTAACAGATGTGCAGCTTGGTCTTCATGTGGGTACTGAAATAATGTAGTGGAAGCTATCCCAAAAGCTGTTGCGTGAATGTGGAATATGTTCTTCTAGCTGGGCTGCCTTGTCTGGCCTCAGTGTAAGATTAGGCGCTTAGCCTCACAGAGATTTGGAGTGCCAGGGTGGGGCAATACCCAAGGGGATGGAGAAGGGGGAATACGGGAAGTATTATAACAGGCAGTTCCAGGAGGAGGACAGTGAGAGGGATCTAAAGTGAATAAATAAAAAATAATTAATTAAAAAAGAAATATAGTTATATATTTAACAATATATTATTGTTAATACCTATAGAAAAATTGGGATGAGTGTACTCAATTTTGTAATTAAATGAGAAAATTATTATTTAAAAATATTTCTAATGAAATTTCTTTTTTTCCTAATATATCAATCTTAAACTCACTATTTTATTTTTTATTAGTTATATTCTTATTTGCATTTCAAATGTTGTCCCCTTTCCTGGTCCCCACCTCTCCCGAAAAATCCCATAAGCCATCTACCCTTCCACAATCAACCCTCCCCTGCTTCCCTGTCCCAGCATTCTTCTACACTATGGCATCAAGTTTTTCCAGGACCAAGGACCTCTCCTCTCTTTGGTGTCTAACAAGATCATCCTCTGCTGCCTATGTGTCTGGAGCCATGGGTAACTCCATGTATATTCCTTGGTTGATGGTTTTGTCCCTGGGAGCCCTGGGAGTACTGGATGACTCATATTGTTGTTCTTCGTGTGGTGCTGCAAATCCTTTCAGCTCCTTGGGTCGTTTCTGTAGCTCCCTCATTGGGGACTCTGTGCTCAGTTCAATGACTGACTGAGTCTGTCCCCCTCTGTATTTGTCATCCACTAGGAGAGACTCCCATGTGATAGCTATATGCAGCTCCAGTCAGCTAGGACTTGTGGGCATCCACAATAGTGTCTGGGTTTTGTAACAGTATATGGAATGGATCCCTGAGTGTGGTAGTCTCTGGATTGTCTTTACCTCAGATTCTACTCCATCTTTTGTCTCTGCATCTCCTTCTGTGATATTTTGTTCCCCTTTCTACAAAGGACCCAAGGATCCATACTTTGTTCTTCCTCCTTCTTGGGCATCATTTGATATGTGAAATGTGTCTTGGGTATTCCAAGCTTCTGGGCTAATATCCACTTATCAGTGAGTGCATACCATGTGTGTTCTTTTGAGATTAGGTTATCTCACTCAGGATGATATTTTCCATTTCTATCCATTTGTCTAAGAATTTCATGAATTCATTGTTTTTAATGACTGAATAGTACTCCATTGTGTATATATACCACATTTTCTGTATCCATTCCTCTGTTGAGGGACATCTGGGTTCTTTCCACATTTTGGCTGTTATAAATAGGGCTGCTATGAACATAGTGGAGCATGTGTCCTTATTACATTCTGGAGAATTCTCTGGGTATATGCCCAAGAGTGGTATAGCAGGGTCCTCTGGTAGTATTATTCCCAGTTTTCTGTGGAATCTCCAAATTGTTTTCCAGAGTATTTGTACCAGGTTGCAATCCCAACAGCAGTGGAGGAGTGTTCCTTTTTCTCCACAACCTCTCCAGCACCTGCTGTCTCCTGAGTGTTTTATCTTAGCCATTCTGATTGGTATGAGGTGAAATCTCAGGGTTGTTTTGATTTGCATTTCCCTGATGACTAAAGGAGCTAAATCCATCCAGTGGAAAAAAAGATAGCCTTTTCAACAAATGGTACTGGCTCAACTGGAGGATAGCATGCAGACGAATGAAAATCTATCCATTCTTATCTCCTTGTACTAAGCTCAACTCCAAGTGGATCAAGGACCTCCACATAAAACCAGACAAACTGAAACTAATAGAAAAGAAGCTGGGGAAGAGTCTTGAACACATGGACACAGGGGAAATTTTTCTAAACAGAACACCAATAGCTTATGCCCTAAGATCAAGAATTGACAAATGGTACCTCATAAAATTACAAAATTTCTGTAAGGCAAAGGACACTGTCAATAGGGCAAAACGGCAACCAACGAATTGGGAAAAGATCTTTGCCAACCCTACATCCGACAGAGGGCTGATATCCAATATATACAAAGAACTCAAGAAGTTAGACTCCAGAGAACCAAATAGCCCTAATAAAAATGGGGTACAGAGCTAAACAAAGTATTTTCACCTGAGGAATATCTAATGACTAAGAAACACCTTAAGAAATGTTCTAAAGAATTTTCTATTAAAAAATGGAAAAAGAATCATTTTACTTTTAATGATTTTTCTATTAAGCATTTTGTGTTATTTTTTAAGTAGTTATATTATCACAGTAAGGAAAATGCAAAATTTTAAGTGAAATTACATTTTGGAATTCATGTGATATTGAAGCTCAATGCAAAACTCATTTGCACAAACTCAGGGCCTTGTCTTTACATCCTATTTCATGTTAGCATGCTATTTATTTTCTTTGCCAATAAAATGTATTTTAAAAAATCCTTTCTGTGTGTCAACCTAGAACTTTGATTTCCTATATTTTCATCACTGCTCGGGGACACGGACATTGCATTTTCTTATTAAGTTAACAAGTTTACTTATTTTTGTTATTGAAAAAGTTATTAAATGTTATTTTGTGACTATGCTGTTCAGTGAATGGTATAGTAACATATAAAATAGATTATGTAAGCCGATTGGACTTTAATGAATGCCAGCTGAAACTTAACCAGACTCAGTGCCATTTCCCTATAGGCACATTTTGAAGGGTTAGGAAAGGAGCAGCAATAAAAACAAAGCAAAAGCCCAGATCCAGTGTCCCCAACAGTGCCTCAGGAGGATTTCTGCGAAGAAGAAGTATCTTGGCTATGAGGCTAATTTCAAGGTCTCTTTTCTCTAATATGCAATAATTGTGTGATTTGGATAATGCACTCTGATTTAGGGATTATTTTGTCTATCTCAGTTCTCATTTATCAGTCTCAATATTTACCATCACTTGTCTAATTCGATGTCATCCAAATGATAATATCCCTTTTAGAGCATCTAGAGGAAAACATTCTCATTCAATTATTGTCTCCTACTTAGTCTCAAAAATCACCATGCTCTAATTTGAGATTCTATGCATGATTAGAAAACAAGAAAATTACAACCAAACATCAACAATATGCACTGATTCTATGTAAGCAGTATCTGGGGTCATACAGAGTTTAAGACAATGTAAAAAGTAGAAAAACTTGAGCTTGAATGTTCAATATTAATATTTTTCAACAATGAACAATTGTAAAGGACCGCCACTTAATGTCATCAAGAAACCTAGTTCTATTGTCCTAAATGGACATGTTTTAACCACCAGACTGTCTTATAAACATCTTTATCCATGTCCATAGTTTACACCTGCTTTCAGTTTTATTCAGAGATGCTTTACTTTGCTATACCAGGAGTAAATGTGGCAGCTCATAACTGGCCAAATCACTAAGACTAATGACTGTTGAATGTTCATTCTTAATTAAACATCTATATCATGCCTCCCAAGGCTCACATAATTTTGCAAAAGAATTACAGAAAGAACATAAGAGCATAAGAATGGAAATGAACATTTTGGAATACTGTTTGCTAGGCCCAAACTCGTTGTTGAAGATAGCACCTTACAGAAGATTTGGTTAGCCGAACAAGATGTGCACAATTTTGAGCTCTGTATAATACTGATATGTAAGAAGTGGAAGATTATTCAGTTTCACTATTCTGTAAGGATTCATAAGCTGTTAAAGGTTGTTATAGGAGAAGCAGACATTTTCTTCAGTGGTATCCACACTAGTAAATTGAGCATGTAAATGCCCTATTGCATAAATGATCTGTTGTCAGTATTAAAAAAAAGTTCTTAACTTATGGGGATTAAAACCTATTTTATTCAGAAGCTATAACATGAAGGACCATGGTTAAGGAGAACACAGATTCAGGTGATTAGTTCCATATTTTATGGTGTGGAAAATTATAAATAATGTAATTTTAAAAACATATTGATGGTAACATCAGAGATGCATGTATATAATAAGATGTAATAATAATATCTATAGGCCTCAGAAATCGTCTGATATTCTGATCTCTCTCTCTCTCTCTTTTTTTTTGGTATAGAATTGGTTCTATTAGTACTCTACAAAATGTTTCATTATCAGGGCATTAGTTCTGACCTAGATGTTGGTAAGGAATAGCTCTTTGAGATAAATTAGGTCTTTGGAAATGAAAAACGCAAACCTCCATATATTTAATTTTTTCAACAGTCTGCTAGTCTATGCAATGAGCTTCTATCCAAGAATTCTTATATCATATGTATATATATATGATATAAGAATATATATATAATAAGAATATATATATATTCTTATACATGCTCAAATATGCAAATCTAATGGTGTGTATTGGAACATTAATGTGCTCTCTCTCCCTACCTCACTTGTACTACCATCCTTCCCACCAACACACATATATGTACGCACACACACACACACACACACACAAATTACGGACATAAAAGGAGAAGAAGAGCTAGTTGGGAAGACGAAGATAGGTGATCAGGGTATGTTGGGAGGTGAAAGAAAGAGAAGGTAATAGGTGTAAATATGGTAAATAAATATAAATATGTGAAAATGCAAAACATCACTTGGGACACGGCCTGTTGGGGCTTCTATCTGCTCCCAAGAACTGGACAGCACTGTGGTCTTCTGGGCGCCATCTCTGCTGTGGGCCATCCCCCTTGCAGGGTGACCTGCACTGCCGAGAGAGTGTAGAGTGCACTCCACCATCTTTGCTCCAGTGTCCAGGTAGTTGGGACCACCAGGCTCGGAGACAGACAGGCATAATATCGCTTGGGCTTCAGGCAGCTTGTGTGTAACCTGCTCCAAGAGCTGGACAGGTCTGCAGTAATCGACATGCCAGCCCTGCTGTGGGACTTCTGCCCTGCAGAGGGACGCCCCCTCGCACCCCCCGGAGAGAACACACACCCCTGCACAGGGTGGGAGTCTACCAGCCTCCCTTTGGTGAGGTCTGCTCCGGGAATCCACTATGCTGAGCCTTTGGATGTGCAGGGACTCCCCAATATAACATCACTTGGGGCAAGGCACATCAGGGCTCCAAAGTCACTCAGGAGCAGGGCAGGCCCCAGAAATCGATGCCAGGGGAATCCCGGTAATCCAGGAGGGCCAGAAATAGCTTTGCAGTCTCACAGGAGGTCCAACCAACAACCAGTGACAGCAGGACCAACTAACACCAGAGGTAACCAGATGGCAAAAGACAAATGTAGGAATGTTATTAACAGAAATCAAAGTAATATGGCACCATCCAAACCCAACTCTCCAACAGCAGCAAGTCCTGGATACCCCACCACACCCGGAGACAAGATCTGGATTTAAAATTACTTCTCATGATGCTATTAGAGGATCACAAGAAGGACACAAATAAATCTAATAAAGAATTACAGGAGACCATGAATCAACGGTTAGAAGCCCTTACAAAGGAAACACAAAAATCGCTTAGAGAAATACAGGAGAACATGGATCAACAGATGGAGGCCCACAAGGAGACAACACAAAAATCGCATAAAGAAATGAATCAACAGGTACATGCACTTTCAAAGGAATCACAAAAATTGCATAAAGAAATGCAGAAGAGTACGGGTCAACAGATGGATGCCAATAGGGAGGCAACACAAAAAGTGCTTAAAGAAATGAATCAATGGATAGATGCCCATACAAAGGAAACACGAGAACTGATTAAAGAAATGAAGGAGGCGATGGATCAACAGATGGAAGCCCATGAGGAGGAAACACAAAAATCGCTTAGAGAAATACAGGAGAACTTGGGTCAACAGGCAGAAATCCTGAAAGAGGAAATGCAAAAATACCTTAAAGAAATACAGGAAAATACAAACAAACAAGTGAAGGATCTCAGCAAATCCATCCAGGATCTAAAAAAGGAAGTAGAAACAACTAAGAAATCACAAAGGGAGACAACTTTGGAGATAGAAAACGTTGGGAAAATATCAGGAGTCATAGATGCAAACATCAACAGTAGAATACAAGAAATGGAAAAAAAGAATCTCAGGTGCTGAAGATACCATAGAAAGCATCAACTCAACAGTCAAAGAAAATGCAAAATGAAAAAAAAAATGTGTTATCCAAAACATCCAGGAAATCCAGGACACAATAAGAAGACCAAACCTAAGGATTATAGGTATAGATGAGAGTGAAGATTTTCAACTTAAAGGGCCATTATCTTCAACAAAATTATGGAGGAAAACTTCCCTAACCTAAAGAGAGAGATGCCGATGAACGTACAAGAAGCCTACAGAACTCCAAACAGACTGGACCAGAACAGAAATACCTCCCATCACATAATAATCAAAACATCAAATGTATTAAACAAAGAAAGAATAGTAAAAGCAGTAAGAGAAAAGGGCCAAGTAACATACAAAGGAAGGCCTATCCGAATCACATCAGACTTCTCTCCAGAGACTATGAAAGTCAGAAGATCCTGGGTAGATCTCATGCAGACACTAAGAGAGCACAAATGCCAGCCTAGACTACTATACCCAGCAAAACTCTCAATCACCATAGATGGAGAGACCAAGATATTCCATGATAAAACCAAATATTCACAATATCTTTCCACAAACCCAGCCCTGAAAAGGATAATAGGTAGAAACCGCCCATACAAGGAGAGAAACAACACCCTGGAAAAAATGAGATAGTAACCTTCTTGCATCAAACCCGAAAGTGGATAACCACTCAAACATAAAGATAGCGTCAAGAATGGCAGCTGGCAATAATCACTATGCCTTAATCTCTCTTAATATCAATGGTCTCAATTCCCCAATAAAAAGACATAGACTAACAGACTGGATAAATAAACAGTACCCAGCATTTTGCTGCATGCAGGAAACGCACCTCAGTATCAAAGACAAATACTACCTCAGAGTAAAAGACTGGAAAACAAATTTACAAGCAAATGTTCCTAAGAAACAAGCCAGAGTAGCCATCCTAACATCAGATAAAATTGACTTCCAACCTAAAGTCATCAAAAAAGACACAGAAAGACACTACATACTGATCAAGTCCAAGAAGAAGAACTCTCAATTCTGAATATCTATGCTCCAAATGCAAGGGCACCCTCATTCATAAAAGAAACTTTACTAAAGCTCAAAGCACACATTGCACCTCACACAATAATAGTGGGTGACTTCAACACCCCGCTCTCTGAAATGCATCATTCAGGAAAGCAGAAACTAAACAGGGACACGGTGAATCTAACTGAAGCCTTGGACCAAATGGAACTAACAGGTATAAATAGAACATTTCATCCTAGAGTTAAAGAATACACCTTCTTCTCAGCACCTCATGGTTCCTTCTCCAAAATCGACCATATAATTGGTCACAAATCAGATCTCAACAGATATAAGAAGATCGAACTAATACCATGCCTCCTATCAGATCACTATGAAGTAAGGGTGGGCTTCAATGGCAACAAAAACAACAGGAAACCCACATACACATGTAGGCTGAACAATGCTCTACTCAATGATAACTTGTTCAAGGTGGAAATAAAGAAAGAAATCAAAGACTTCTTGAAATTTAATGAAAATGAAGGCACAATATACCCTAATTTATGGGACACACTGAAAGCAGTGCTAAGAGGAAAATTCATAGCCCTGAATGCCACCAAAAAGAAACGGGAGACAGCATACACTAGCAGTTTAATGGCACACCTGAAAGCCCTGGAACAAGAAGAAGCAAATACACCAAAGAGGAGTAGAAGGCAGGAAATCATCAAACTCAGGGCTGAAATCAATCAAGTAGAAACAAATAAAACCATACAAAGAATCAACAAAACGAGGAGTTGGTTCTTTGAGAAAATCAACAAGATAGATAAGCCCTTAGCCTGACTAACCAGAGGGCACAGAGACAGTATCCAAATTAATAAAATCAGAAACGAAAAGGGAGAGACAATAACAGAAACTGAGGAAATTCAAAAATCATCAGATCCTACTACAAAAACCTGTATTCAACACAACTAGAAAATCTCCAGGAAATGGACAATTTCCTTGACAGGTACCAAATACCAAAATTAAATCAGGATCAAATAGACCATATAAACCATCCTATAACCCCTGAAGAAATAGAAGTCGTCATTGGAAGTCTTCCAACCAAAAAAAGCACAGGTCCAGATGGTTTTAGTGCAGAATTCTATCAGACTTTCAAAGAAGACCTAACACCAATACTCTTCAAACTATTCCACAAAATAGAAACAAAAGGAATACTACCCAACTCGTTCTATGAAGCCCAATTACGCTAATACCAAAAGCACACAAAGATCCAACAAGAAAGAGAATCTCAGGCCAATCTCTCTTATAAAAATCAATGCAAAAATACTCAATAAAATTCTTGCCAACAGAATCCAAGAACACATCAAAACGATCATTCACCAGGATCAAGTAGGCTTCATCCCAGGGATGCAGGAATGGTTCAATATAAGGAAATCCATCAATGTAATCCACAATATAAACAATCTCAAAGAAAAAAACCACACAGTCATCTCATTAGATGCTGAGAAAGCATTTGACAAAATTCAGCATCTTTTCATGCTAAAGGTCTTGGAAAGATCAGGAATTTGAGGCCCATATCTAAACATAGTAAAAGCAATTTACAGCAAACCTGTAGCCAACATCAATCTGAATGGAGAGAAACTTAAGGCAATCCCACTGAAATCAGGAACTAGACAAGGCTGCTCTCTCACTCCATATCTTTTCAATATAGTACTTGAAGTTCTAGCTAGAGCAATTAGACAACAAAAGGAGGTCAAAGGGATACAAATTGGAAAGGAAGAAGTCAAACTATCACTATTTGCAGAAGATATGATAGTATACTTAAGCGACCCAAAGAACTCCACCAGAGAACTCCTACAGCTGATAAACGACTTCAGCAAAGTGGCCGGATATAAAATCAACTCAAGCAAGTCAGTAGCCTTCCTATACTCAAAGGATAAGCAGGCTGAGAAAGAAGTAAGAGAAATGATACCCTTCACGATAGCCACAAACCATATAAAGTATCTTGGTGTGACTCTAACCAAACAAGTGAAAGATCTGTACTACAGGAACTTCAAGTCTCTGAAGAAAGAAATTGAAGAAGACCTCAGAAGATGGAAAAATCTGCCATGCTCATGTATTGTCTGGATTAATATAGTAAAAATGACCATCTTGCCAAAAGCAATATACAGATTCAATGCAAAACCCATCAAAATCCCAACTCAATTCTTCATAGAGTTAGAAAGAGCAATTCAAAAATTCATCTGGAATAACAGAAAACCCAGGATAGCTAAAACTATTCTCAAGAGTAAAAGAACCTCTGGGGGAATCAGTATCCCGGACCTCAAGCGGTACTACAGAGCAATAGTGTTAAAAACTGCATGGTATTCGTACAGTGACAGGCCTGTAGATCAATGGAAAAGAATTGAAGATCCAGAAATGAATCCACACCCTATGGTCACTTGATCTTTGACAAAGGAGCTAAAACCATCCAGTGGAAAAAAAGATAGCCTTTTCAACAAATGGTGCTGGCTCAACTGGAGGTCAACATGCAGAAGAATGCAAATTGACCCATTCTTACCTCCTTGCCCTAAGCTCAATTCCAAGTGGATGAAGGACCTCCACATAAAATCAGACACACTGAAACTAATAGAAAGGAAAGTAGGGAAGAACCTTGAACATATGCACACAGGGGAGAATTTCCTGAACAGAACTCCAATAGCTTATGCTCTAAGATCAAGAATTGACAAATGAGACCTCATTAAATTACAAAGTTTTTGCAAGGCAAAGGATACTGTCAAAAAGACAAAGCGGCAACCAACTAACTGGGAAATGATCTTTAACAACCCTACATCTGATAGAGGGCTAATATCCAATATATACATAGAACTCAAGAAGTTAAACTCCAGAGAGGCAAGTAACCCTATTAAAAAATGGGGTACAGAGCTAAACAAAGAGTTCTCACCTGAAGAATATCCAACGGCTGAGAAGCACCTAAAGAGATGTTCATCATCCTTAGTCATTAGGGAAATGCAAATCAAAACAACCCTGAGATTCCATCTCACACCAGTCAGAATGGCTAGGATCAAAAACACAGGAGACAGCAGTTGTTGGTGAGGATGTGGAGAAAGAGGAACACTCTTCCACTGCTGGTGGGATTGAAAGTTGGTACAACCACTCTGGAGAGCAGTCTGGCGGTTCCTCAGAAAACTGGGCATGACACTCCTGGAGGATCCTGTTATGCCACTCCTGGGCATATACCCAGAGCCTTTACCTGCATGCAATAAGGACATATGCTCCACTATGTTCATAGCAGCCTTATTTATAATAGCCAAAAGCTGGAAAGAACCCAGATGTCCCTCAACGGAAGAATGGATTCAGAAGATGTGGTATATCTACACAATGGAATACTACTCTGCAATTAAAAACAATGAATTCAGGAAATTCCTAGGCAAATGGTCAGAACTTGAAAATATCATCCTCAGTGAGGTTACCCAATCACAAAAGAACACACATGGTGTGCAGTCACTGATAAGGGGTTATTAACCCAGAATCTTGGAATACCCTAGACACAATTTGCATATCAATAGATTTCTAAAAAGATGGTAGGAGAGACCCCTGGTCCTGGAAAGACTGGATGTAGGGGAATGCCAGGACAGAGAATCGAGAGGGGGTTGAATGGGGAAAAAAGGGAGGGAAGGGGGCTTATGGGACTTTCGGCGAGGGAGGAAACAGGAAAGGGGAAATGATTTTGAATGTAAATAAAAAAAAAACTTGGAAAAAGAAAAGAAATGTTATTATGTGCAACTAATATAGAATAAAATAATGAAAAAATGAAAATATGCATTACCTTTAAAAAGTACATTCAGAAAGAGAAATGTGAATAAATCAAGAATTAAAAAACAGGAAGTAAAGCTAGAAAAAGAACCCAAGGAGCTGAAGGAGTTTGCAGCCCCATAGAAGGAACAACAATAATACCCAACCAGTACCCCCAGAGCTCCCAGGGACTAAACCAACCACCAAAGAGTTTACATGGAGGGACCCATGGCTCCAACTGTATATGTAGCAGAAGATGGCCTTTTCAGACATCAATGAGAGGAGGGGCCATTGATTCTTTGAAGGCTTGATGCCCTATTATAGGGGAATGCCTGGACAGTAAAGTGTAATTGGGAGGGTTGGTAAGCAGGGGGATGGGGGATGGGATAGTGTGTTTTTGGAGGGGAACCAAGGAAAGGGGATAACAGTTGAAATGTAAGTAAAGCAAATAGCTAATAAAAAGAAGAAAATGTGATGTATACATTTGGTTTTTGTTGACTAATAAAGAAGATTCATACTCTTCAAAATCATTTTATAGAAAAGACAAGGATTAAAATCCATGTATTTAGTAGCCTGCTAAATAGCCATTGCATTGTATTTCTTATTTTACAACTTCATTGAGGTTTGGCAGCAGACTTCATTGATATCATAATGTAATATTGTGAGTCAAAGTAAATCATGGACTCAGTGGAACATGAAATAGAGAGTTCTTTTTTTTTTATTCTCTAAGTTTTTTTTATTACTTACATTCCAAATCATTTCCCCTTTCCCATTTCCTCCCTCCCTGAAAGTCCCATAAGCCCCCTTCCTTCCCTCTTTTTCCCATTCAACCCCCCTCGCTTCTCTGTCTTGGCATTCCCCTACATCCAGTCTTTCCAGGACCAGGGGTCTCTCCTTCCATCTTCCTGGAAATCTATTGATATGCGAATTGTGTCTAGGGTATTCCAAGATTCTGAGTTAATATGTGTCTGTGTCAGAGAGTTCTTGATACTGAAATTGGTACAAAGTGTGACCAGGAAGAAAGAAATAATCAGAAACTTCCATCATATTCTAAAACAACGTGAGTAGGAAAGAATGACTGAACGTTAAGGCTAGTAAGATGAGAATACAATGAGTCTCAAGGTATGGAGAAATTCCTACCATTTGACAGCATCTGACCTTTTTATATACAACAAAACATTAGAAGGTATAGAGTTGTGTCAGTATGAAAACTAGCCAACATGCAGTTTTTCAAGGAGAGATATGCCACACAGATTTCTCTTCAAAGTGGTCTTTAGGGAAGAAATTTTGAAGCTAAAATTTTAATAAATGTAAACTGTCAATTTCCATACATGAAAATGTCATAATTTAAAATACGAAGTCTTTTCATTTAGATCTTTCTCAGTATTATAGAGTCTGGAGAATGTTTAGGGGATTTTCTCATTCTGGGCTCTTATACTATAGGCCAAGAAATCTGGATTATTTCTGTTTTGTAAATTATCTTGTTTGTAAATTAGCCTAACAGAGGTACTTTGATGTAAAGGAGTAATTTTCCTGAAGTCTGAAAGCAAAGTAAGAGAGGTTAAGTGAGAAAATCTGATGGGATGTATATTCTCACTTATTTTTCAAAAGCCACATATATAATTAATAATTCTTGTAGAAAAGGACAAAAAGATCAATCCAATTATTCCTTTTCCATGACCAAGATTTTATAAATGTCCACTTAATATTTTCACTCTTTAAGGCAAATTATATTTTACAACATAGTCCCACTATCATGCAAAATATTTATAAACTTACGTTGATTCTTATGTTTAATACTTCAATAACATTCAGCTTAAGTAATTCGTTTTAATTTATATTATGTAATAATACACAATTATTTAAATTTCTCTAATAAAGACAATATTAAATTGCTACAGTTGAAGAAATATTACACTTTTCATTTTGCCATAGAAGGCTGAGTTTTAAAATTTAATTTTTGACACACACTTAAGTGGTGAAAACAAGAGAATGATGCTTTGTTCAAGTCAAGCTAAACTTTTAGTGAAAATGTTTAACATTTTAATGTTTACATAATTTTATTATTTGAGTGAAAAGAGTGAGAGTGCAAGCAAGAGTTAAAGCAGAGGCAAGCTAGGGGCACAGGTGCACACACACCTCAAGAGATCAGAGGGCAAACTATGGGTGTCAGTTGTCTTTTCAACATGTGGGTTCTGGGAATCTAATTCAGGTCATCAGGCTTATAATTAAGCATATTTACCTCTAAGACATTTTGCTTCCCTTAGATATTTTTAGAATTCATTTTTCCAAACAATTCTCCATATTATGAATTATTAATTTCAGGGATGCTGGTGGTACATTTTTCTTTTTATACTTACAGAACTACAGAAAGATGTGTCTATTACAGACTTAAGTCAATTTGTTAATCTTTGCATGTTGATATGTTTCCATTCTAGAATAATTTATGTATAGCATTTACATGAAATACATTAGACTCTATCCTCTGTGTACGATTATCATTCTATTACTATGCATAATAATCTCCAGTGTATAGCTCTCTCCATTTCCAATGAAAGAAGTATAAACAGAGCCTACATTGTTCAATAGATAGCTATGTATGAATGATACCTGCACGAATATTTTATTGGATTATAGAAATTCATATTGTTTTAATTTATGCAGTCATTATATTTTATTATTTTTAAAATGTTCCATTTCTCTGACTAGCAACACAGCAAAAGAATGAAAAGGTGGAAGGAGAGATCAGTAATGCTAAGGATGTTTAAAAATATATAAGAAAATATTATTTTTGTTCATTTAAAATACTAGATAAATAGATGGTAGAGCATGAAAGACAGGAGGTCCAGTGATAGGCCAAATTGGTATCCAGCTCAGGGGAAGTCCGGGTACCCTGACACTGTTACTCATGCTGTGGTGTGCTTATAGACAAGAGCATGGCTGCCCTCTGAGAGGCCCAACAAGCAAACAAGCATCTGAAACAGTCAGATTCAAATACTAGCACCCAAACCAATGGACAGAAGCTGTGGACCCCTGTGATTGAAATGGCAAAAAGCTGGAAGAAGCTGAGAAGGGTAGCCCCATTGGAAGACCAGCAGTCTCAAATGACATGGACCCTTGGAGCTCTCAGACATTGAGTCATCAAACAGGCAACATATACCAGCTGATATGAGGCTCCCAATACATAATACAGCAGAGGACTGCCTGGTCTGGCCTCAGTGAGAGAACATGCACCTAAACCTAGAGAGACTTGAGGCTCCAGGGAGTGGGGAGGCCTCATGGGGTAGGTCTTGGGGAGGACATCCTCTTGGAGATGGCGGTGAGGTGGTATGGGATAGGGAATAATCAGGGACGGAGTTCGGACTATAAAAATGTTTCATAGAATAAAAATATAAATTAATTTAAAAAAAACATTTATTTGGTCATAGTGTCTTTTCACAGAAATGGAAACCATAACTATGAAAGAGACTATTATAGAAATCTATAGTTTATCAAATTTTCAGAAATAAAATATCTGTATGGTGTCCAACTCAAGTTATTTTTTCCACCGCAAAATCAATAAACATAAAGTTCAGGAAACAATCACAGAAGAAGGGATGGAATGACGGCAAGAGCTGGAGGACCAGAATGTCCGTTGTGAGATGGTGTCTTCCCGACATGAAAGAAATTCACCCATAAAATCTATGATCATCCAAACAAAATCTTTGCGGGGATAAAACCATTAGACAGACCAATTCCAATGGGGAAATTTTGTATTTCATCTCAAAAACTCATCAAGGGAAGTAGAGGGTGGGAGGGACTTTGGAGGAAGTGAAGAGGGGGAGGGGAAAAAAGGGGAAAGAATCAGGAATCGGAGGAGATGGAGGAGATGGTCAGAAAATTGAACAGAGGTGTGTAGCAATGGGGAATGTGGAACTGGGGGTAGCAATCCAAAAATTCCAGATGCTAGGAAACAAGAGCCTCCCAGGACCCCAGGGGGATGACATTAGCTTTAATACCCCACAAACGGAATGGAGAACCTGAGGAGACCATATCCAGAGGTTAGGCATGTCCCCCTGGTTGAGGGTAGGGACTACCCACCCATCTCCAAAATTTTAACCTAGAATTGTTCCTGTCTAAAGGAAATACAGGGACAAAGAGTGGATCAGAAACTGAAGGAAAGTCCAGCCAGAGAATGCTCCACCTGGGGATCCACCCCTCATGCAGACACCCAACCCAGACACTTTTGAGGATGCCAAGAAGTGCTTGCTGAAAGGAGCCTCATACATCTGTCTCCTAAGAGGCTCTGCTAGATCCTATCCAATACAAATTCGGATGCATCCTATATTTAGAGTTACTACTTTTAATAGTAGCTGTTGAGAAAGGGAAGGTCAGTCTTTTCCATGGATAAGCTCTCTGAAAGGTTGAAGCAATTTGTCCTGAGCACATATACAGATTAACAACCCTAAAAGAACTAGCAGGATTTTTGTTTATGTATTTTATTTATGTATGTTTGTATGTATATATAAATAATGAGTATGAGTAAGTGAGTATGTGTGTATGTGTGTGTGTGTGTGTGTGTGTGTGTGCATGGTGTGTGTGCGTGCATGTAGCAGTAACACTTAAAGTAGACTAGGTTATCAAATTTTAGATAAGGGGGAGAACAAAGGAAGAGTTAGAGGGGAGAGCAAAGGTATAAAAGATGTAAATACAATATTTATGTATAAATTTTCAGAAATATTTTTAAATTTTAAATGAAATTATGAATATCAATGTACAAGCAATCCAACAGCATTATTAAGGATTTCTATAGTCTTTGCTTTAATAAAAATATTACTGTTTTTATAAGATAAATGACATTTGTTAACATCTGTAAGGAAGTTGGATTGCATAAATTGTTTATGGCTCTTAACTTCAGACACTCAAGTAAAGAACAACAGTGACACAACTGAACCATTATAAATAAATTTCTATACATATAATTTGATTGTGGGAATAGCAGTAAAGGGAAGGTATGTAAAAATAAGAATGAACAAAGATTTCACCTGATTGAAATGACTTCTAAGAGAAAATGTTATCCATAATTCCTAAAACTTCATAAACTATGGTTCATATTTTATAATAAATATTATTTATATATATTATATATTATAGTGTCTACTATATTCATTATTTATTATAGTAAATAATATATATTACATTTATTATATTTATTATGTTATATATAATTAATATTATATTACTATTGTTTCTTACAGGAGTTATGGAGTTATATGAAAATGCTATGAATTCATTATATTTTCCTTATTTAATTAATATTTCACTGCATTTTGGGGAAATCAATTTTGATTACCAGTTCCTTATTAATTTATTTAAATACTTTTAGTAATTTTATCATCTTACTGTTATTTTTGCCTATAGGGCACAATATAAGTGTGATATAGCCATTTTAGATATAATCATAGCAATGTTCTACTATGACAAATTATAAACAGCTAGCAAGTGAAAGTGCCAGGGAAGTACTGATCAGTAAAATAATGCTCTAGTCAACCACAGTCAGCATGGTCAGGGGATGAACATAAACTTCTCTCTGAGGGGACAAAAGTATTCAGTCTGTCTTTAGGAGGTCTTCTTTTAAGATCTCAGAGTGTACATAATACTCTGTGAAGAAGAGTGTTGAACATGTAAAAGGATCACTTCCAAGGATCCTGATTTAGAAGTCACTTTTTGCTACTAAGTAAAATAACAATTAGCTAGGGCACCCAAGAAAATACTACAAAGAGATTGTCTTCTAATTTCATTTGTTTCAAAAATTTGACTACTCAAGCAGATAAAGTCCTAGAAAACCCTTAGAGTCAGCAAGCAAACACAACCTAGTTACCCTTTTACATATTAGCTACTTTCACAATCATTTGTTTTGACTCTTGTTGTGTCCTATAAGAACAACCTTACTTTACTGATCTCTAGGTTCATCGATCTTGTTGATATATATTATGTATAGATTTCACTGCAAAAAGGGTATAAAAAAATGGTGGTGGGAGAATATTGGTCAATGATCTACAAACCACAATTCCTATTATACTGTATAGAGATTACTGAGTGTGTTTCTTAGTTACGACCATAACATATGACAAATGCTATACTCACACATCTGTGAGAAAAGAAAAAAATCTCCTATCTCTCTTGTTAATGGTTCCATCTCCTTTGTTAGTTCCCAGAACACCAAGGCTCTTATTAGCCTACCTTTTTTTTTTTTTTTAATTTTATTTTATTTTATTTTTTTAATTTACATTCCAAATCACTTCCCCTTTCCCGTTTCCTCCCTCCCCGAAAGTCCCATAAGCCCCCTTCCCTCCCTCTTTTCTCCGTTCAACCCCCTCTCATTACTCTGTCCTGGCGTTCCCCTACATCCAGTCTTTCCAGGACCAGGGGTCTCTCCTTCCATCTTTTTAGAAATCTATTGATATGCTGATGGTGTCTAGGGTATTCTGAGATTCTGGGTCAATATCCCCTTATCAGTGACTTCATACCATGTGTGATCTTTTGTGATTGGGTTACCTCACTAAGGATGATATTTTCAAGTTCTGACCATTTGCCTAGGAATTTCGTGAATTCATTGTTTTTAATTGCAGAGTAGTATTCCATTGTGTAAATATACCACATCTTCTGAATCCATTCCTCCGTTGAGGGACATCTGGGTTCTTTCCAGCTTCTGGCTATTATAAATAAGGCTGCTATGAATATAGTGGAGCATGTGTCCTTATTGCATGCAGGTAAAGTCTCTGGGTATATGCCCAGGAGTGGTATAGCCGGATCCTCCGGAAGTGTCATGCCCAGTTTTCTGAGGAGCCGCCAGACTGCTTTCCAGAGTGGTTGTACCAGCCTGCAATTCCACCAGCAGTGGAGGAGTGTTCCTCTTTCTCCACATCCTCGCCAACAACTGCTGTCTCCTGTGTTTTTGATCTTAGCCATCCTGACTGGTGTGAGATGGAATCTCAGGGTTGTTTTGATTTGCATTTCCCTAATGACTAAGGATGATGAACATCTCTTTAGGTGCTTCTCAGCCATTAGATATTCTTCAGGTGAGAACTCTTTGTGTAGCTCTGTACCCCATTTTTTAATAGGGTTACTTGCCTCTCTGGAGTTTAACTTCTTGAGTTCTTTGTATATCTTGGATATTAGCCCTCTGTCGGATGTAAGGTTGGTAAAGATCATTTCCCAGTTAGTTGGTTGCCGCTTTGTCTTTTTGACGGTGTCTTTTGCCTTGCAAAAACTTTGTAATTTAATGAGGTCCCATTTGTCTATTCTTGATCTTAGAGTATAAGCTATTGGAGTTCTGTTCAGGAAATTCTCCCCTGTGCCCATATGTTCAAGGTTCTTCCCTAGTTTCCCTTCTATTAGTTTCAGTGTGTCTGGTTTTATGTGGAGATCTTGGCGTGACGCTAACCAAACAAGTGAAAGATCTGTATGACAAGAACTTCAAGTCTCTGAAGAAAGAAATTGAAGAAGACCTCGGAAGATGGAAAAATCTGCCATGCTCATGGATTGGCAGGATTAATATAGTAAAAATGAGCATCTTACCAAAAGTAATACACAGATTCAATGCAATCCCCATCAAAATCCCAACTCAATTCTTCATAGAGTTAGAAAGAGCAATTCAAAAATTCATCTGGAATAACAGAAAACCCAGAATAGCTAAAACTATTCTCAAGAGTAAAAGAACCTCTGGGGGAATCAGTATCCCGGACCTCAAGCTGTACTACAGAGCAATAGTGTTAAAAACTGCATGGTATTGGTACAGTAACAGACATGTAGATCAATGGAACAGAATTGAAGACCCAGAAATGAATCCACACTCCTATGGTCACTTGATCTTTGACAAAGGAGCTAAAACCATCCAGTGGAAAAAAGATAGCCTTTTCAACAAATGGTGCTGGCTCAGCTGGAGGTCAACATGCAGAAGAATGCAAATTGACCCATCCTTATCTCCTTGCACTAAGCTCAATTCTAAGTGGATCAAAGATCTCCACATTAGCCTACCTTTTAACAGGTAGAGGGCTCCCTCCTGTGGGCAAGTAGCTGAAACAGTCTCCATGGCAACAGAAACTCCAAATGCTAATATCAAACACTGAGAAATTCCAAGATTGCATAAGAAGACAATAGAAAATGGAAAAGCACGTAGGAAAAAAGAAATACTGACTAGGAAAATAAAGATAGCAAAAATGTCTTAACACTAAGAATAATTGGAACAAGAAAGGAAGAAAAAACAGGAACAATAAAACCCTATCATATACAAATTTACTAGATCATGGAAAGAATAAGAAGGAAAGAAAAATGAAGAGGGTAGTAGCATTAACGTAGGAATGTCCTAAAGTTGATAATGATAATGCATTCACGGTGATGGTTTGAATAGGATGGGCATCATAGACTCATATTTTTGAATACTTGATCCCTTGTAAGTGAAGCTATCTAGGAAAGATTAAACAGTGGGGCTTTCTTGGAAGAAATGTGTTGCTAGGTGTGACCTTTAGGGGTTCAAAGCACACATCAGTCCAAGCCCCACCCCCTCTCTCTTGCTCTGCCTTTTGCCTGTAAGTAAGGATATAAGCTTTTAGCTGCTATTCTCCCAACATGCCTTTCTCCTGCGATAATCCCTGCCATTCGAGTTAGTCCTGGACTAATCTTCTAAAATTTTAAGCAAGACCCCATAATAAAATATTTTATTTTATTAGAGTTGATCTAGTTAGGGTTTCTATTTAAAGTAATAGAACAGTAACTAAGACACTCACTTATCCGAACAAATGATGATAAATGGTAAAAATGTGAAAAATAGTGTAGTGTATTTATTTCTGCAATTAATAGGTTCTGTATAACAATACTATCCTAATCTTTCATAATATCAATATACATAAAAAGTAAGAAAAATATATGTATACACACACACACACACATATATGATAAAAAGACAAAGGCAGGCTCAATGATAGATGCTCTTGTTGTACAGTCACATCAAATGGTAATTATGTCTAAGACTAGGCTCAAAGTTTATCAAATAATTGATTTACTAAGCTAATAAAATATTACAAGTTCAAAATGTATAATGAAGCCTAACTGCATACTTGACATCCAAAAATGAAGTGTGTGACTAGAAATGAAGATTGAATGTTTATCAGAAACATCACACAAGAGAAATGAGGGAACTGTGAGTTACCAGTATATATTAATGTATTGTAAACTGAAAATTTAATTCTCAGAAAATATAAGAGCATTTGAAAGCTTATCTGAAGATTAGAGGTACATCCTGTTCTTTTAATCAGGGTGGTATACTTGCTATCTTGAAAACAGATGCAAGCACTCTTAATTGTGTAGACCAATTAAGATAATAGGAAAGGCCCAAGGAATATTCATAGCCATTTGTATATTATAAACCCAGAGATAGAATGAAGAAATTTTAAAATGAATTTTGAAGATACATACAAAAGTTATTGGTAATGGAAAAGACAGAGACTATCTCAAATTTATAAGCTTCAAGAACTTCATAAAAGGAGTTTCATTTTACTATATTTAGAAAAATCAGATTGAGTGTCTCAAGAGTTCAGGATAATTTTAGCCTTGCCTTTCTTCATTTCATTAATATTTTATTAGATAGCTATTTTAGTATAAGATTTCTACAAATCACACACTGTTAGGGATTGTAGTCATTATAGATTAAGTGAGAAAGAAAAAAATAAAAGAAAAATTAGAAAGTTATTTTCGAATGCATAACACAGTTGACCATTACTTGGGTCAAGCATTTTCATTAGTTCTATCCCAGAAGATTTCCAAGACTCCAACAATAAAGCAACATAGAGATTAGCAGAAGATACACAGAAGAACCTATCCATCAGATTTCTGTTTTCCACCACAATGATACTATGAGTGTTACATAGCTCATTTATGTTTATACTTTAATTTATGAACATTAATATTATATTCTTAAAAAGCAATCAAGAAGCCATATTGTAGTGCCAAAATCTAGCAATTAAGAGACAAAGAATGCAATGCCACTTATGGTCTGGTCATTCAATTGTACAAATAATTCCTGCAGGCACTGGCAAAATTAAGATGAAATTTACATGTTAAACAGAGTAAAAGTAGAGAAATAATGTCCTATAGTTTTTGACATGGAAAATGTTGAGATGAGACACTACGGGCATCTGTGGGATATCCAACTATACAGACCAAAAATGTGTTAAATATGTGGACCTTGGAAAAACAGATAAATTTAAACCTGGATTATAAATTTCAATGATAGCAAACTTAATGACCTACATATTAGTAATTTATTTAATATTTTGGTTAATATACAGGAAGATAAACAGATATAGGAAGAGAAAGGATATATAGAGAGAGGAAGGGGAAGAGAGAAAAGGAGAAAGAGAAGGAGGGGGAGAGAGACTTGAAACAAAAATGCAAATTTTCCATTCCTTCACTTTATAATAAAATGTTAAGCCAGGGAGAAAAAAGCAATAACATGGCTATGAAAGACATTGTAAGCTTTTGATGTGAGGTGGAAGAGAAAACCCAGTGAAAGGTCTCTGGCTTAAGAGTCACTCGGCTTACCTGCTGGCATAAGTAGTGAGCCAAACTGGTTGGGTAGAACAGAAATTGAAAACTTCCTGGTTTATGCAAGGTTGGCTTTTGCTGGAATACCCAGGGAAGGTTGAAATTAAGAATGATAGGAAAGTGTTAAAAGATCTTCCTGGAGTTCATAGGACAGAAGCTAGAAATTACAGAAACAAGTAAGTGTAGCTCTGGAAACCAAATCACCATAGTTGCCTCAGTTGTCATAGCTCAGCCAAAATAGAGTGTTTCAAAATGAAAGGGGTGTTACAAAAAGCTAGGATTGCTGAGTAACAGAAAATGTATGAAATTAATTTTAATGTAAAAAGAATAGGAATGAGCTAACTTTAATAAAAGAAGCATAAAAATTAAGATCTGTATATAGAAAGTGTTCCTTCCATTTTCTCTTTAGAGCACATGATACTTTCTGATTTGTGTCTATATGAGACAGTTCTGCTTCCAGAGCTCGTATCACAATGGTCTAAGTATTCTGTTTGTGTTCATCTCCTTCCTACTTAATCCAACTAGCATTGAAAACTCACTATTGTATTCTGAAAACACTTTGGTTCATTTGTTTTTCACTAACAGACTTTTAGGGATTTGTTGTATTTATTTGTAATTATCGCATCTTCCTAATTCATTGTATTTGAGTCACAGTACTATTCCTTCTCTGCCCTTTGATTGGACGTATTATGTTTATACTTAGTTTGCAGTTAGTTCACATATGCACCATGCTTTCATAATTTTTATTCTATTACTATTTTCATTTATGTTTAATATGTATTTTCAAATGTTCCATCTTAACTACTGTATTTATTACATTTTGTATTATTTTTATAGCAGTTACTATGGAGATAAGATATAGCACCTGTATTGTAAAAAGGATATGAAAATACATGAAGCTATTGCTCTGTTCCTTCTATTTTGTAATATTAATGTATAAATTACCTGTTTATAAATTACAATCATTCCAATATTGTTCTATAATTATTGTTTCCATGGTTGTAATTTTAAACAATAAAAAAATGGAATCCAAACAATCATTCATAGTGGTTTTGATATGTACTTATGTAGTTACTTGAAGGGTTCAATTTTATTCTAGATGAAGTTATATAATTGAATGAGTAGAATTTTTATGTAATTTCAAACCAAAGTACTGTGTTTAAATTCCAAAGCAATTCTGAAAGCAAGGAATTAATTTGGCTACTCTTTAACTAGTAATATCTTAATATCTTCCTCATAGATATAGGCAAATTAGCTAGATATAAAAATATTAAAAGTTTTTGATATTTCAAATGCATCACCCATCATTTTTAATACTCATAATTTTTTAACCAGTGAGGTAGTCACCATTTTAAATTAATAAGTAAATAAATAAATAAATGGAAAAAGATACTTTTCTATAGAGACTTTCAATACCCTGTTACATAACTTTATTATCATCAGTTACAATAATATAATTTATGAATGGATTGTGACTAATTACATAAACTTGTATTTCTAATAGTTGAGCTTAGATTTGGAGATTAATAACCTTCATATTTGGAAGTACTTTACTTATTCCTTCACATACTTTTATATCCTCTGCTCTAGTATTTTAAGTCTCTACAGTGAAGTCGCTGATTATCTGTGCCTCTCTGAAACTTTCCTCTAGATCTATTTACAATCAAAACTCTTTAGATTATCCTCATCACTTCAAAGTTCCTCAAAGCATGATAGCAAAAATTTGTTGAAATTTGCTTTAATAAATTTACATTTATACTTCTGTTTTGTTTACCATATACTCAACTTGATTAAACATTTTTTTAGCATTCTATTATTAGTTCCTCTTATATGAGGCAACATTATTATATTTTAGTTGTTTGGGTATGATTTATTAATAACTTTGTCTTGTTTAAATAACCATTTGTAATCTTTGATGATCAAGTATAAAATATTTACCTCATAAAATAGAATTTTTCCTTCTCTTCTTCAACTTCTTATTTCTTTTCTAATTACTGTAACTTTTAAGTCAGTGGTATGATTTTAATCTCATAAAGGAAAAGAAATAATGTCTAGCAATCAACATAGGTTCTATTCCAATAGGATAATCCAGCTATTTGCTGAAATTCAAAGGATGTGATTATAGTTCATTTCAGAATATTTTTGTGCTCACTTCTTAAGTTTCTAGCACATTTTCCTCTATATTAAAATTCTTTGTACATGATTTTTAAAAGAAAAACTGGACCACTTAGATAAAATATCAAAATAAATATGAAAATAGCTTTTTGCTACTCCAAATTTATTCATTTTTCTTCTTTCTAAATTTTGAATAGTCTATTCTATCTTATTACTAGTAATTCAGCAATTTCATTGGACTTAGTTTCTAGATTGACTCATCTAATAAAGCACACCATTGGGTTATCCATTGTTTTTTTTTTAAACCTGTAATTTATTATTAACATACTATCTTTAGGATATATATTCATCAGCTAGAGATAGATTGCTTTTCTTCCATCCCTCATATGCCTGTGATGTTTTACCTTGTCAGTTGTATCCTTGGAAATTTGACTATGTTCCAACTTCAACAGCCTCAACATAGCCATTAGATTTGACTTAGCCTTTACATAGGTATTCCTATTATCAAATTCATCCTGTGCCTATGATATGTGGCTCATGGTCAGAGAGACATAAAGCTTTTTTAGAAGAACTAAACCAAACTGTTCATATTATCAATGTTGTACTAACACTGTCTTTAATTTGTATTTATTTGTTTTTAACAATAGTGACCTGGGAAAGGACTAAGTTCTAATGACTTGAATGATTCACACTATACATCCATTTGGACAGCCTAGACAAGCAAATTCCTAGCACTGGAAATTTGTTTAACATTGCTGCTTGTTGGGCTATGGTTTATGACAACACTGAACTGGAGATAAAGGAAATATGGTATTTCTTCCCTTCTCTGTAACTCTTTCCTCACTTACCAAAAGAAGTTACAAAAAATGGAAGACTCTTTTCCTTTTTAAAAATTATTGTTTAGCACAACATGTCATCAAAGTTAGTTCTATTGCTTTAAAATGAACTAAAGAGCTCTTTCCCCTTGCTTTTATTGTACATTACATGAATGATACTTTGTTTTCTATGAAGAATTAATAAAATGCTAAAAGATTTGTTTACAAAAGTAAAAAAAATATTGCAATCTGGTAAAGGGACAACTTAGTAAAATAGGGATTTCCTACTTATGTGGATTCTGAGGATCCAACTAATGTCATCAGTCTTACATAGCAAATACCTGTTTTTAAGACAAAGTTACTGTTTATTTAAAGCTGGAAAAAGACATGCTTTAACACATGAACAATCCATCACTTTTACTGTCTGGAGCATCCTACTTGCTGGAAATTCCTTACTCATGTCTGTTAAAACTTACTGTTTTGCTGACAAAAATAATTCTCCAGATGACTTTTAAACTTTGCTAAACGGAAATAATCATTTCTTTGAGTGATAATAGAAGATTCATACTCATAGAGTTACGACCAAAAAATCCCAACTAAATGTGTACAGACTTTCCTTCTAGATGTTTATAAATCAGAATTAATCAAGTAAATGATTGTAAGCTTTGACTTGACCTACTGTAAAGAGTCAAAATGAAACACAGGGGTTGACTAGATGCTTAGAGAATATAATACATACCCAATTACCTAAGATCAATCAAGAAGCTCATTTACTCAAAAGTAGCTAAGTTTTTTTCTTGTTTTGAGAGGAGAGAAAGAGAGAGAGAGAGAGAGAGAGAGAGAGAGACTTTAGAGCTAACATGATGACACAATTCTTTAATCCTAACAGTTGGTGGAGACTGAGGCAGGTGGATCTCTGTGAGTTCCAAGACAACCTTTTTCTAAAGAGCTACAAAACAGCCATGTCTGTTACAAAGAGAAACCCTGTGTAAACAAATAAAAAAGCAAAGAAACAAATTAGCATGTGCCTCTGCAGTCTTTTTCGTTAAAAGACATAAATTGTTTACAAGTCAGTTGAATTTGAAAAAAACAATTGTTTGATGAAATATGCAATATCTGCTATTAAAGTGAAAAAGCATTATGAATAGTCAATACTTAGAAAAATTAAGGATAAAAAAAAAAAAGAAAAATTAAGATAATCCTCCTATTTTTCCACTTGTTCCTAGGAAGTACATTGTTGAGAATTTTAGAACACTTGTAATAGTGGCTTCAGAGAGTGAAAAACATAATTTATTTACATAATTTATTCAATGGTATGTAGAATCCTTGAAAGTAAATAAAGTATGCATTTGCAAAACTAATATTATAGTGTGTATTCCACCAAGGCAACAGAACAAATGTGGTATAGATAGGTAAATATGCAGCTAGGTAGAAGAAAGAAAAAAAAAACAAATTAGATACAGATAGAAGATAGTTAGATGATAGATAGATAACAGTAAATAAATAGACAGACAGACAGACAGACAGACTTACAGATAGATAGATAATCTGAAAAGAGATCAGTTGATAATATGATAATGGACTTATTGTAAGAAATTAGTTCACATGACTATGAAGAATGGGAATTCCAAAATTTTCAGGGTAGATCCGTAGACTGGAAACTAAATAAAAGTTTTAGTTTGGATATAGATAGCTCCTATTAGCAGATTCCTTCTTCTGACTGATATTATACTAACACGTTAAACTGATTGGTAGAAAAATCCTCATAGATTATAATGGATGACAAGAATCTTTATTCAATGTCTGCTGACTTAAATGCTGACTCCATCTAAAAATACCTCCAATACCAAAATCTTTATGTATTTGACCAAGGGTGTGAATAATATGAGCTAGCCAATTAGCACACGTACCTTTGCTCTTTTATTGAGCTCAATCTATTGATGGCCAAGCACAAAATGTCCATATTTTTTGAATCATTTATTTTATGATATTATAACTGCATAATTTACCACCTCATTTTCCTTCCGACAAACTTTCCAATATACTCAGTCTTTCTCTCTTTAATATTCATGATCTTACATTTTCATTAATTGTATATATATAAATACATGTATATATTCAATATATACAATCAATATATATTCAAGATTTATACAATGTATATTATATAGAGAGACACATAAAGTCTACTCAGCCTGTATAAAGTTACTTTGATGACTACCTAAGCCTGAGCTAAGTAAGGATTCAAATAATATTTATACTGAGGGGGACATAAAAACACAGGAAGTTTTAAACCACAGACAAGTAAAGAATGCTAAGAGTAGGAGATATAGTCTTCCCCAGGGGAAAGCACATGAATTAGTAATCCAATAACACATGGCCAACTTGAAAACATGCAGAGAGGTGAAATGATCATGTTTTAAAAGGGATTTATTACAAAGGTACAGAAATTTTATAACTATTTATATCATGAAGATTTTTCTTGAGGATCAATGTGATTTAACTGGACTTTGAATCTTCCCATGCCAGTAAGTCACACTGAATTTCTAATCATTCACTATTCCATCACATTTAATAAAATACTCCAGATACAAAACTGATAACAATTCTGCCATTAAAGCATTGAGCAAAACTACACTGTAGTGTGCAGAAAATAATTTTATTATCATCAAATAATTTAACTCATTATCATGTTCTTTCTGAGTATGTATCTCACAAGACATTCTACTAAATGCTATTTTCAAGAGGCTTTCATGAATGTTTGGGGATCAAAAAGATTTTCTTAGTGAAAAAAATGTTGAGGAAATTATGACTAAACTTCTCTTTTCTTTTACTGTATTATTCACATGAATAATGTAAGCATGCATTATGATTTCTCTTATTAAACAGGGAGTTATCATGTACAGTTGCCTCAAGCTGCCTTGACTAGCAAATCATACTATTTTGAGAAAAGCACATGAAACCACTGTGTACAAATATATTAAAAAGAATTTTTTGTGCTTTAAACAATAAGAGATTTTTTCCAACTTTTATTGAGTAGCCTCATATAATAATATAGTCATACACATTTTAAGATTGTAATTTCTTCAATAAAAATCTTTTTTGATTGAGGTGACATGCAAAGAATATGTCACAAATTGAATGACTTAACTGAAATGAGTTTTTGTTTCTTGATCTTTCTCTTTAGCTGTATAGATAATTTAAAAAATATTTAGCATTATGATTGCCTTTACAAGGATTCTTTAAATATTTTAATACATAACCATGCCCAACTTCTCCGAAATAAAGTCTATGAGACTTCTTGTATATGAATGGGCCAATAGGTTTGGCTCATTTCTGCTAACCTATAATTCAATTAACCCGAATAATCTAGCCTAAGTTATGGCACTTGGCTAGTTATCTTTCAGTCAGTTTTATGCAACCATCTTCCCCAGAGTTCTGGGCAAATCTCCTTCTGCACCTATCTCAGAATCCTCTTCCCTGCCAGAACTCCCAACTCCAATTTTCTGCTTATGACTGCTAACATGTAGTTTGTAACTATTCTAAACAATTGTCATAGCAGCTTTCAAGAACTGAACTTAATAATTTCATAAATTCAATACTTTTAAAAGTGTTGGTACATAGTATGCTATAACCAAATATAATCTTAATTTTTATCAATATACAAATATTTATACCAATGTAAGTTTTTGGCTAGTGGTAGTTCTGTAGTTTAAGAGTAGATTAAATAATCTACCCATTTTTCCTATTATTCCTTTATTATACCTATACGTACCCTTTTGTCATCCTTTCCTTCCTTTTCCCCAAAAACTAGAAGATAGAAAGGATAGAGGCAAAATTGAGAAAGAGAAAAAGAAATCCCTGGATCTATCCTCGCTCATTTCATTTTCTCTCTGACCAAGACCACAACATTTAACCATACCCTTAAACAGCAACAAATATAGATTATCTACGTGATAATGAACAAAACCCATCCACCCCTCCACTTAGGAATAGAGCATCACTCTCTTACAATTAGTCCCCTATGATTGGGGGCATCAAGAATATTTTTTGGGGGGCAACAATATTTGGAAAATCTTAAGAAAGCCAGTTGTAGTATTTGTTATCCAATCTCTGCATGCTGAAAAAGCTCAGCGTTTAAATGAAGTCCTCACTGAAACAGTGACAATCAAGCTAGCTATTTTCAAAATGTCCAGGAAGCAGATATTTGAGGAAACAGCACTGGTGCTGTCTGAGGTAAAATCACATGAGCTACTTCTCTTCTTTGTTGTCTGGTCCCTGTCCTCTATAAATACACAAATTTTCAACAGCATTATGCATTTCTACATTAACATAAGTTTGATAAACATAAGTAAAGATGATTCTCTGCTCCCTGTTCAAGCAAGCAAGGCATCTGTTCTTTTTCATAAGTTAGGTTGGATTGTATAAGCAAACTGTAATATAATTTCTGTCTATACTATTTGAAAGGATGGCATGATAAATCTTAACAATTCTTTAGTCTACAAGTTTTATTGGCTATGTATAACTGAATTTCTAGCTTTCTAGTCTCGTTGCTGTTCCCAAGTAGAAGACTCAGCATTTTATGTTAGCTGTTTTGATAAATTTTTTTATTTCTTTTATATCTGCAGATTTAATTCATGTCTGCAGGCAGGATCTTTCAGAGAACTCTTCCAGTTAAATCTAACCTTTATTAGTTTTGAAGGAATCCATAGGTTTTCTTCTCCCATTGAAACAAAGTCAATACCTCTTCCCCAACATAAAACAATTCATGCTGGTTTAGTTCAGCAGTTTTTTGTTTCTAAAATCCAGTGTTTTTCATCAGCCTTTATTGCCTGTCTCATGAACATTTAAAAATTTAAAGTCAGTAAAGCATCATTCAATCTATCTCTGGGAGATCCCATATCCCACTTCTGTTCTGTGAGTATTTCCTTTGTAGTCCTATTATTTCTCTCTACAATTGTTTGCCCTATAGAATTGTGAGATATGCCAGTAACATGTTTCATAATATAAAGTGAAAAATATTGTTGTATTCAAATGAATACATATGCCAAACATCATCAGCTTCATCATCTAAGTGCACAAAACATTCTTAGAGGTTTTATACACTTAAACTAATATTTATCTTGTTGAAATGTTCTTTTTTTTTAATTGCCTAGCTTTCTCTCTCTCTCTTTTTTTTAATTCCTTCCGTTTAGTCCTTTTTTTTTTTTTCCACTCCAGATTTCATTCCCTTCCTAGTCCACCCTCTGACTATTCCATATCCCATACCTCCTTGCTCACCTGAGGATGTCCCCACCATCCCACTCCCCATCCCACCAGAACTCTAAACTACCTGGGACCTCCAGTCTCTTGAGGATTAGGTGTAACTTCTCTGACTGAACCCAGACCCAGCTGTCTTCTGTTGTATATAAGTTGGGGGCATTTATTTCACTTTTTTTTTGAGAAGTTCATACTTGAATATTGTATTGACACCATTTCCACTAATACTGTACACAATCCATTCTTTTTTTTCAACCACCATTTTTATTGGATATTTTCTTTATTTAAGTTTCTATCCCATTTACACACACACACACACACACACACACACACACACACACACACACGCGCGCCTCTATGAGCAGGCTCCCGCACTCACCAAACCACTCTCATCTTCCCTCCCTGGCATTCCCCTACACTGGGCCATCGACTACCCTCAGGCCCAAGGGCTGTTCCTTCCACTGATATCCAACAATGCCATCCTCTCCCACATATGTGTCTGAAGCCATGGGTCCCTCCGTGTGTACATTTTGGTTGGTAGTGGAGTTCCGAGTTCCTGGGAACTCCAGGAGGTCTGGCCAATTGACACTGTTGCTCCTCCCACGGGGCTGCAAACCCCCTCAGCTCCTTCAGTCCCTTCTCCAACTCCTCCTTTTGGAAAACCTTGCTCGGTCCAAAGGTTGGCTGCAAGCATGCACCTCTGTATTTGTCAGGCTCTGGCAGAGCCTCTTAGGAGACAGTCATATCAGGCTCCTGTCAGCAAGCACTTCTTGGCATCCACAATAGTGTCTAGGTTTGGTGTCTGTATATTGGATGGATCTACAGGTGGCACAGTCTCCGCATGGCCTTTCCTTCAGTCTCTGTTCCACACTTTGTCTCCACACCTACCTTATACTTCATCACTACACCCTGATGAGTTTATGATCTTTGATTAATTATTATTGCTACACAAGACATATATAAAAATACAGGCTTATATGCATACACATACAAAAACACAGAAACACAAGCAGACACATCCTAGTCCTCTGGCTTATAAATCACTCTTCCTTTCTGTGATATTCTACAATCTTTAGTCATAGTGGTTGTGTTGTAGGTAGTCAAATGTAGAGAACTAGTGTTTACTATCCTACTGTGTTCAAACTAGGAACATAACTTACTTGTATACATATTTCTGTGGCCTATTCCAAATATTTTATGAGCAATGAGTTTTTATTCTTCCTACTTTTAACTAGTGTACATATTCTTACATTTGGTGTGATTTTCAATCAAATGAGTATATTTATACTTTAAAATGATTGCTTCAGTGGGAATTTAAATGTAATACTTCACAGTATATTTTTTCACTCTTATTAAAAATAAATTCTTGGAAATATATTAACTTAGCACTAAATTTGAAGAGTTTATAACACTATACAAACAAATGCAAGAGCATTTATAGGACCATCACTGTGTGCTAATATACATATATATATATATATATATATATTTTATATATATACACACACATATATATATATATATATAATAAATTTCTTTAGTTGATAACCTAAAATCTCACGTTTGGACATGTTCCTCAGTATCACTGTTTTCCCTTTCTCTCTCTCTCTCTCTTTCTCTCTCTTTCTCTCTCTCTCTCTCTCTCTCTCTCTCTCTCTCTCATTCTCTCTCTCTCTCTCTCTCACACACACACACACACACGCACACACATAAGTAAACACATACACATATACACAGCTACACACATATTTTAAAAATTATTTTGTACTACCCATATGCAAAGGACTATAGTATGATTGAATATTTCATAGTTCTCTTCCTTCCTCTGCAATAAAAAATTTGAATTTACAGATATCCCTAAGGGAAAACTTTAATTGTAATTAATGCTGTTGAGGGTCTATAATAAGAAGACATCTATCCTTAGTCATTAGGGAAATGCAAATCAAAACAACCCTGAGATTCCATCTTACACCAGTCAGAATGGCTAAGATCAAAAACACAGGAGACAGCAGTTGTTGGTGAGGATGTGAAGAAAGAGGAACACTCCTCCACTGCTGGTGGGATTGAAAGCTGGTACAACCACTCTGGAAAGCAGTCTGGCAGTTCCTCAGAAAACTGGGCATGACACTCCCGGAGGATCCAGCTATACCACTCCTGGGCATATACCCAGAGGGTTTACCTGCATGCAATAAGGACACATGCTTCACTATGTTCATAGCAGCCTTATTTATAATAACCAGAAGCTGGAAAGAACCCAGATGTCCCTCAACGGAGGAATGGATTCAGAAGATGTGGTATATTTACACAATGGAATACTACTCTGCAATTAAAAACAATGAATTCACGAAATTCCTAGGCAAATGGTCAGAACTTGAAAATATCATCCTTAGTGAGGTAACCCAATCACAAAAGAACACACATAGTATACAGTCACTGACAAGGGGATATTAACCCAGAATCTCGGAATACCCTAGATACGCATATCAATAGATTTCCAAGAAGATGGAAGGAGAGACCCCTGGTCCTGGAAAGACTGGATGTAGGGGAATGCCAAGACAGAGAAGGGAGAGTGGGTTGAATGGGGAAAAGAGGGAGGGAAGGGGTCTTATGGGACTTTCTGGGAGGGAGGAAACGGGAAAGGGGAAATGATTTTGAATGTAAATAAAAATATAAAATATATATATATATATATATATATATATATATATATATATATTAAAAAAAGAAGACATCTATCAAGAAAACATAGTGGGTAAAAGGAACATCACAGGAAGACCAACAGAGTCAGCTGACCTGGACCCTTGGGACTCTCAGAGAATGAACCACCAACCAAAGAATATGCATTGGCTGGACCTAGGCATCCCTGCACATAGTAAGCAGATGTACAGCTTGGTCTTCATGTGGTTCCAAACAATTAGAACAGAGGCTATCTCATAAGCTGTTACCGGTAAGTGGGATACATTCTTCTAGGTGGGCTGCCTTGTCTGGGATGTGCCAGAGTTGGGGCATATCCAAGTGTTCCCTACCCACTGAGAAGAGAAGGGGAGAGAGTATGGTGGGAAGGATTTTTGAGGGATAGTAATAAGGAGGGGCCAGCGAGAAGAATGTAGAGTGAATAAGTAAAACTCAGAAATGCTCAAATGGAAAAAAAAAGAAAAGAAACAAAAGAAAGAAATTTTTGTGACTCAACATGTTAGAGGACCCTATTTTAATTTCTAGTACCCACATGGTGGTTCATGACTATCTGAAACCTAGTCCCCATAGATCGACCCTCTTCTGGACCCCTAGGGCATTTCACTGACATGATATATTGACATACATGTAGAGAAAACATGCATACACACAAACAAAAATGTAAAGCAAGTGTGACAAGATTAGTTTAATAAATATATTTATAATTATAATTCAAATAAAGAGATAACTACAGTACAAAATTACATACTTTGCATGGAAACAACTCTTTCTTCAAGGCATTTCATTTCAAGAAAAAGAAAGCAATATTCAAATCAGAGAATACATTCGCAGACTGCACTGCAGAGATGCAGTGAGCTTTTAAGCCAGCTGCAGTTTTAGAGGTTGATGCCTAGGCTTTGTTCAAAAGCATGTAACAGAATGAAGCAGAGCAGATGGAATCCCATCTGCATGGTGTCTATGTTGTGCAGTTATGTTGTATAATGTGCTGAGGAATAAAAGTCTATAAATAGCTCTATTATTTAGTAGCCTTTTCACATATTGTAATCATTAGAAAAATCTTTAAAAAAATAAAACTCAGCTAATTCACAAAAACAGGAAGAGTTCCTGGACTTACTGTGTTTCTTGACAGCAATATCAATGTGTTTATGGTGATTTATATTCTGCTCTAGTCTGTGAATATAGCAATTTAAAAAGAGGTGAACAAAATAAGGCCAGACACTTTAAAATATGTAAGGTCCTGGAAGAGAGATATCATTTGAGTTGTAAACAAATGGAATGATTAATAAAAAAGTTTATAAATATGTAGGGTGACAAAGTTTGAAGTGTTTTCTACCTTATGGGAAGTATCTATTACAGAGCTGCATTTTACCTACATGGTAAAATGATAGCGAGTATTAGCTTCAAGAGAAAAAAAAACAAGACATTTTTCATTTAGTGAATGTTAAAAACTATCATTTTCCCCCCACATGAAGAATTTATTCTTTTAAATTGTTATAACTGTTAAAAATGCTAATGCCTAGAAAAAAAAAATATATATATATATTGTGTATGTGTGTTTTTATGTGTACACATACACAGATACACACACACACACCTGCAAAAGGAGCATCCTTAGTGATTTTATTTTCTCCTACAGAAAATAAAAGAAAAATGACTTGAGTCATTTGAGACATTATAAGAAAATTAACAATGCATAAAACATCTCGTAGCCACTTAATCATTAAGCTGGCATTTCTCAAATGCTAAGCGTCTGCATCAGATTGTGTAATTTTGAACAATTAATCTCTTGGATTTTTTAATTATAATCACATGAGGATTTTAAGAGCTAGTAATAAGTGCTGAGATAAAGATAACAAAGAGGTCTATTGACACACCATAATTGGCAAGCAGATATCAGATGGGATTAAATTGTGTTATTAGTGACAGAGATAACAGCTAACATCAATGTAAATGCTTCACCAGGATGAGACCCCATAGGGAAGAACCTTGAACATATGGGCACAGGGGAGAATTTCCTGAACAGAACTCCAATAGCTTATGCTCTAAGATCAAGAATAGACAAATGGGACCTCATTAAATTATAAAGTTTTTGCAAGGCAAAACTTGACACTGTCAAAAAGACAAAGCGGCAACCAACTAACTGGGAAATGATCTTTACCAACCTTACATCCGACAGAGGGCTAATATACAATATATACAAAGAACTCAAGAAGTTAAACTCCAGAGAGGCAAGTAACCCTATTAAAAATGGGGTACAGAGCTACACAAAGAGTTCTCACCTGAAGAATATCTAATGGCTGAGAAGCACCTAAAGAGATGTTCATCATCCTTAGTCATTAGGGAAATGCAAATCAAAACAACCCTGAGATTCCATCTCACACCAGTCAGGATGGCTAAGATCAAAAACACAGGAGACAGCAGTTGTTGGCGAGGATGTGGAGAAGAGGAACACTCCTCCACTGCTGGTGGAATTGTAAGCTGGTACAACCACTCTGGAAAGCAGTCTGGCAGTTCCTCAGAAAACTGGGCATGACACTCCCGGAGGATCCTGCTATACCACTCCTGGGCATATACCCAGAGGCTTTATCTGCATGCAATAAGGACACATGCTCCACTATGTTCATAGCAGCCTTATTTATAATAGCCAGAAGCTGGAAAGAACCCAGATGTCCTTCAACGGAGGAATGGATTCAGAAGATGTGGTATATCTACACAATGGAATACTACTCTGCAATTAAAAACAATGAATTCACGAAATTCCTAGGCAAATGGTCAGATCTTGAAAATATCATCCTTAGTGAGGTAACCCAATCACAAAAGAACACACATGGTATACAGTCACGGATAAGGGGATATTGACCCAGAATCTCGGAATACCCTAGACACAATCCGCATATCAATAGATTTCTAAGAAGATGGAAGGAGAGACCCCTGGTCCTGGAAAGACTGGATGTAGGGGAACGCCAGGACAGAGAAACGAGAGGGAGTTGAATGGAGAAAAGAGGGAGGGAAGGGGGCTTATGGGACTTTCGGGGAGGGAGGAAACAGGAAAGGGGAAATGATTTGGAATGTAAATTAAAAAAAATAAAATAAAATAAATAATAAAAAAAGTGTATTGTACCACCCTCTAAAAAATGATGTGATCTGCCAAGATTACTTGTGAGTAATAGTAATTCCTTCACTGTTATGACAATCTGGGTATACCTGAGCTCAATCCTCAGAACCCAAAGTTGAAGCATGGGTAATTGATTTGGAAAAATTCTCCTTGACCCACAAACATGCAGTGTTATTATAAAGAACAAACAAACAAACAAACACAAACACACATACAACTAGCAATTTTAAGTATCTTTAAGAGTTTTGGTAAGATTTTTTTTCTATACTAACATCATCTGGCATATATACCAGGATCTGGACGTTGGGACTTATAGAGCATTTTGACCATGCATACAAGTTTTTGCTCTGATATTGAGCAAACCCCTGGTGAATATGTACATATGTGTGTGTGTGTGTGTGTGTGTGTGTGTGTGTGTGTGTATGAGGGCATCTCTGGATGCTAAAGAAGGACATTATTACAGATATTTTTTGAACCTTTCAATATACTTGTTGGAACTGAACTCAGGTCCCCTGAAAAAGCTCTAAGCCCTATTATTCATTGCTTCACTACCTCCTTCCCATAATAGTTCATATTTTCATAAAATGTAAATATGAACCATGAGTTTTATCTTACAATTGTCATGTCAATATCAGAGAGGTGATAGAACACTAAAATTACTGTCAAGGTCAGCTTGGGTTAAATATCACCTCTTGTCCCAAAATCTGATACTCTCAAAACTTCAAATGAAACATTCTATTAATAAGGAAAGATACCCATAACTTTTATCTGTCCACTATAACCAAACTAAATATAGAGAAGGCAGCAGTATATTCCATTAAATATTGTCATGAATGAAGAAAAAATCCTATCTAAACTCTGTTCCTGTATTCCATAAGATTTTTGAATGAGGCATAACACCTTCAGTGCATATAAAGGTGTTTATAAAATAGAAATCCTACCAAATTTCATAAGCATTTTTAAGCTTTATTATACCTATATATTGATCTATTGAGCACATGATTGAATAACATCAACCCTCCAGGAAGGCTGAACTGGCTCTTTGATCAAAATGGTTGGTATTCCTTGTGAACATACATACGTTGAAGTTATCAGGTTACTATAAACTTAGGTTCCATTCAAGGTATCACAGATGATACAGATTTCCCCAAAAGTTGGAAACAACAATGACTATAGAAATACAAAGCATAGCATATATGTTCTTTTGTGATTGGGTTACCTCACTCAGGATGATATTTTCTAGTTCCATCCATTTGCCTAAGAATTTCATGAATTCGTTGTTTTTAATAGCTGAATAGTACTCCATTGTGTATATATACCATAGTCTCTGTATCCATTCCTCGGTTGAAGGACATCTGGGTTCTTTCCAGATTCTGGCTGTTATATATAAGGCTGCTATGAATATAGTGGAGCCTGTGTCCTTATTACATGTTGGAGCATCTTCTAGGTATATGCCCAAGAATGGTATAGCTCAGTCCTCAGGTAGTTACTATGTCCAATTTTCTGAGGAACTACCAAACTAATTTCCAGAGTGGTTGTGTCAGCTCGCAATCCCACCAGCAATGGAGGAGTGTTCCTCTTTCTCCACATCCTCTCCAGCATCTGTTGTCACCTGAGTTTTTGATTTTAGTTATTCTGACTGGAGTGAGGTGGAAACTCACTGATAAGTGGATATTAGCCCAAAAGCTCTGAATACCCAAGATACATTTCATAGACCACATGAAGCTCAAGAAGAAGGAAGACCAAAGTGTGGGTGCTTCAGTTCTTCTGAGAAAGGGAACAAAATATTCACAGAAGCAAGTATGTAAATAAATTGTAGAGCAGAGACTGAAGTCACCATATATAATCACCAAAACCTGACACTATTGTGGATGCCAAGAAATGCTTGCTGAAAGGAGCCTCATATGGCTGTCTCTTCAGAGGCCCTGTCAGATCCTTACAAATACAGAGGCAGATGCTTGCAGCCAACCATTGGACTGAGCTCGAGGTCCCTAATGGGGGAGTTAGAGAAAGGACTGAAGAAGCTGAAGGGGTTTGCAACCTCATAGGAAGAACAACGATATCAACCAGACACCTCAGAGCTCCCAGGGACAAAGCCAACAACCAAGGGGTACACATGGCTCCAGTTGCATATGTAGCAGAGGATTGTCTTGTCAAACATCAATGGGAAGAAAGGCTTTTGGTCCTATGTGTACTGGATAGATCCCCCAGTGTAGGGGAATCCAGAGCGGGGAAGTAGGGATAGAGTGGATGGAGGAATACCCTCATAGGAGCAGGGGAGGGAGAATGGGATAGAAGCTTTCTGGGAGGGAGGGAAACTGGGAAAGGGGATAACATTTGAAATGTAAATAAATAATATAGCCAATAAAAATTATGTATTTAAAACAAAGAAATCCAAAGCAAAGGCAAGAAGAGTTCTACATTAGACATCATCTACTTTTAAACATTATAACTCAAAATTATATTGAAAGTCGACTAAATCAAACTCTCATGAACTGTTATGAATGTCACTTTTCATATATTAAAACCTGTTCATTTCCATATCTTTTATTTTGTAAATAACCTCTTTCGAACACACTGCAGTTTTCACTTATGGTATAACAGTTCTTGTCATTTTTCAAAAGTGTGTTTATGGTTATTTTTCCTTAGTATGTATCTGTGCGCTGTTTGCATATATGTGCCCATAATGGCCAGATAACAATGTTTTATCTGCTCTAACAGCTGGGATTTAAGACAATTTGGAGATATCTTGTGGGTGGTAGGAAGTGAACATCAGTCCTATCAAAGAGCAGACAATTTTCTTACCTACTGAGTCATTTCTACAGCCTCCCTGTTTTCTTATTTTAAGGACTATGTAAATGCCTTCTTTTCCCTTCTAGGAAGTTGTGTTAATAATTTTATCTTCTTAAAAAAATTTGTCATTTCATTGATCTATATCATTTATTTATACATTCTAAATATATATTAGTATAGGCAAATGCTTTTTAAATATGTTGTTGGTGCCAGGATTCCATGTGCTTGTCATGTCTTCAGCTGGTTAGTTCGTAATTCTAATTTTGGTGGTTGTAATTATACATTCCTTTAGAATATGTGCATGTCTGTCTAAAACATTTCTTCCCATCATTTGCTCATGACGGTATTGACTCTGCTTTTTCTTAGAAACTATTCTTATACATACAGAGACACTGTAAATATTTTATGATCAGAGACACTGTTTTTAATGTCAACATTTGCTCTTTACTCTTGTGTATAATACTGAATTCAGTGAAAACTGTCACATTTACGGACAACTCCCTCTGGATGCTATTTTACATTGTATGTAAAAAATTTGTCTTTTTTGGGGACAACTTACAAGGTTTCACTAATCACTATATGTAATTTGCTAGTTAGTATAAGAACTTCTTCATCTTTTGCTTATTTTATTTATTTTGCTTTGTTTTATTTTGTTTTCACTTTAAACTATGTCTTAGTATTCTTAGTCTCTCTTTTTTTATATTTTATTTTATTTTTTTTAATTTACATTCCAAATCATTTCCCCGTTCCCGTTTCCTCCCTCCCCGAAAGTCCCATAACCCCCTTCTCTCCCTCTTTTCTCCATTCAACCCCCTCTCGTTTCTCTGTCCTGGCGTTCCCCTACATCCAGTCTTTCCTGGACCAGGGGTCTCTACTTCCATCTTCTTAGAAATCTATTGATATGCGAATTGTGTCTAGGGTATTCCAAGATTCTGGGTTAATATCCACTTATCAGTGACTTCATACCATTTGTGTTCTTTTATGATTGGGTTACCTCACTAAGGATGATATTTTCAAGTTCTGATCATTTGCCTAGGAATTTCGTGAATTCATTGTTTTTAATTGCAGAATAGTATTCCATTGTGTAGATATACCACATCTTCTGAATCCATTCTTCCGTTGAGGGACATCTGGGTTCTTTCCAGCTTCTGACTATTATAAATAAGGCTGCTATGAACATAGTGGAGCATGTGTCCTTATTGCATGCAGGTAAAGCCTCTGGGTATATGTCCAGGAGTGGTATAGCCGGATCCTCCAGGAGTGTCATGCCCAGTTTTCTGAGGTACCAACAGACTGCTTTCCAGAGTGGTTGTACCAGCTTGAAATTCCACCAGCAGTGGAGGAGTGTTCCTCTTTCTCCACATCCTCGCCAACAACTGCTGTCTCCTGTGTTTTTGATCTTAGCCATCCTGACTGGTGTGAGATAGAATCTCAGGGTTGTTTTGATTTGCATTTCCCTAATGACTAAGGATGATGAACATCTCTTTAGGTGCTTCTCAGCCATTAGATATTCTTCAGGTGAGAACTCTTTGTTTAGCTCTGTACCATATTTTTTAATAGGGTTACTTGCCTCTCTGGAGTTTAACTTCTTGTGTTCTTTGTATATATTGGATATTAGCCCTCTGTCAGATGTAAGGTTGGTAAAGATCATTTCCCAGTTAGTTGGTTGCAGCTTTGTCTTTTTGACAGTGTCTATTGCCTTGCAACTCTTTGTAATTTAATGAGGTCCCATTTGTCTATTCTTGATCTTAGAGCATAAGCTATTGGAGTTCTGTTCAGGAAATTCTCCCCTGTGCCCATATGTTCAAGGTTCTTCCCTAGTTTCCTTTCTATTAGTTTCAGTGCGTCTGGTTTTATGTGGAGATCCTTGATCCACTTGGAATTGAGCTTAGTGCAAGGAGATAAAGAATGGGTCAATTTGCATTCTTCTGCATGCTGACCTCCAGTTGAGCCAGCACCATTTGTTGAAAAGGCTATCTTTTTTCCACTGGATGGTTTTAGCTCCTTTGTCAAAGATCAAGTGACCATAGGAGTGTGGACTCATTTCTGGGTCTTCAATTCTGCTCCATTGATTTACATGTCTGTTACTGTACCAATACCATGCGGTTTTTAACACTATTCCTCTGTAGTACAGCTTGAGGTTTGGGATACTGATTCCCCCAGAGGTTCTTTTACTCTTGAGAATAGTTTTAGCTATTCTGGGTTTTCTGTTATTCCACATGAATTTTTGAATTGCTCTTTCTAACTCTATGAAGAATTGAGTTGGGATTTTGATGGGGATTGCATTGAATCTGTATATTACTTTTGGTAAGATGCTCATTTTTACTATATTAACCTGTCAATCCATGAGCATGGCAGATTTTTCCATCTTCTGAGGTCTTCTTCAATTTCTTTCTTCAGAGACTTGAAGTTCTTGTCATACAGATCTTTCACTTGTTTGGTTAGAGTCATGCCAAGATACTTTATATGGTTTGTGGCTATCGTGAAGGGTATCATTTCTCTTACTTCTTTCTCAGCCTGCTTATCCTTTGAGTATAGGAAGGCTACTGACTTGCTTGAGTTGATTTTATATCCGGCCACTTTGCTGAAGTCGTTTATCAGCTGTAGGAGTTCTCTGGTGGAGTTCTTTGGGTTGCTTAAATATACTATCATATCGTCTGCAAATAGTGATAGTTTGAATTCTTCCTTTCCAATTTGTATCCCTTTGACCTCCTTTTGTTGTCTAATTGCTCTAGCTAGAACTTCAAGTACTATATTGAAAAGATATGGAGAGAGAGGGCAGCCTTGTCTAGTCCCTGATTTTAGTGGGATTGCTTCAAGTTTCTCTCCATTTAGATTGATGCTGGCTACTGGTCTGCTGTAAATTGCTTTTACTACGTTTAGATATGGGCCTTGAATTCCTGATCTTTCCAAGACCTTTAGCATGAAAGGATGCTGAATTTTGTCAAATGCTTTGTCAGCATCTAATGAGATGACCATGTGGTTTTTTTCTTTGAGATTGTTTATATAGTGGATTACATTGATGGATTTCCTTATATTGAACCATCCCTGCATCCCTGGGATAAAGCCTACTTGATCGTAGTGAATGATCGTTTTGATGTGTTCTTGGATTCGGTTGGCAAGAATTTTATTGAGTATTTTTGCATCGATATTCATAAGAGAGATTGGCCTGAGATTCTCTTTCTTTGTCGGATCTTTGTGTGCTTTTGGTATTAGTGTAATTGTGGCTTCATAGAACGAGTTGGATACTCTTCCTTCTTTTTCTATTTTGTGGAACAGTTTGAATAGTATTGGTGTTAGGTCTTCTTTGAAGGTCTGATAGAATTTTGCACTAAAACCATCAGGACCTGTGCTTTTTTTGGTTGGAAGACTTCCAATGACAACTTCTATTTCTTCAGGGGTTATAGGACGGTTTAGATGGTCTATTTGATCCTGATTTAATTTTGGTATTTGGTATCTGTCAAGGAAATTGTCCATTTCCTCAAGATTTCTAGTTGTGTTGAATACAGGTTTTTGTAGTAGGATCTGATGATTTTTTGAATTTCCTCAGTTTCTGTTGTTATCTCTCCCTTTTCGTTTCTGATTTTATTAATTTGGATACTGTCTCTGTGCCCTCTGGTTAGTCTGGCTAAGGGTTTATCTAGCTTGTTGATTTTCTCAAAGAACCAACTCCTAGGATTGTTGATTCTTTGTATGGTTTTATTTGTTTCTACTTGATTGATTTCAGCCCTGTGTTTGATGCTTTCCTGCCTTCTACTCCTCTTTGGTGTATTTGCTTCTTTTTGTTCCAGGGCGTTCAGGTGTTCCATTAAGCTGCTAGTGTATGCTGTCTCCCGTTTCTTTTTGGCCGCACTCAGGACTATGAATTTTCCTCTTAGCACTGCTTTCATTGTGTCCCATAAATTAGGATATGTTGTGCCTTCATTTTCATTAAATTTCAAAAAGTCTTTGATTTCTTTCTTTATTTCCACCTTGACCATGTTATCATCGAGTAGGGCATTGTTCAGCCTCCATGTGTACGTGGGTTTTCTTTTGTTTTTGTTGCCATTGAAGACCACCCTTATTCCATAGTGATCTGATAGGAGGCATGGGATTGGTTCTATCTTCTTGTATCTGTTGAGGTCTGATTTGTGACCAATTATATGGTCAATTTTGGAGAAGGTACCATAAGGTGCTGAGAAGAAGGTGTATTCTTTAGCTCTAGGATGAAATGTTCTATATATATCTGTTAGTTCCATTTGGTCCAAGGCTTCAATTAGATTCACTGTGTCCCTGTTTAGTTTCTGCTTTCCTGAATGATCCATTTCAGAGAGAGGGCTGTTGAAGTCACCCACTATTATTGTGTGCGGTGCGATGTGTGCTTTGAGTTTTAGTAAAGTTTCTTGTACGAATGAGGGTGCCCTTGCATTTGGAGCATAGATATTCAGAATTGAGAGTTTTTGATGGTGGATTTTTCCCTTGATCAGTATGTAGTGTCCTTCTGTGTCTTTTTTGATGACTTTAGGTTGAAAATCAATTTTATCTGATATTAGGATTGCTACTCCACCTCGTTTCTTGGGGCCATTTGCTTCTAAAATTGTTTTCCAGCCTTTTACTCTGAGGTAGTGTTTGTCTTTGACACTGAGGTGCGTTCCCTGCATGCAGCAAAATGCTGGGTCCTGTTTACGTATCCAGTCTGCTAGTCTATGTCTTTTAATTGGGGAATTGAGACCATTGATATTAAGAGAGATTAAGGCATAGTGATTATTGCCATCTGCCATTCTTGATGCTATCTTTATGTTTGAGTAGTTATCTACTTTTGGGTTTGATTCAAGAAGGTTATTATCTCATTTTTTCCAGGGTGTTGTTTCTCTCCCTGTATTGGAGGTTTCCACCTATTATCCGTTGCAGGGCTGGATTTGTGGAAAGATATTGTGAAAATTTGTTTTAATCATGGAATATCTTTGTCTCTCCATCTATGGTGATTGAGAGTTTTGCTGGGTATAGTAGTCTAGGCTGGCATTTGTGCTCTCTTAGTGTCTGCATGAGATCTGCCCAAGATCTTCTGGCTTTCATAGTCTCTGGTGAGAAGTTTGATGTGATTCTGATAGGTCTTCCTTTGTGTGTTACTTGGCCCTCTTCTCTTACTGATTTTAGTATTCTTTGTTTAGAACATTTGGTGTTTTGATTATTATGTGACGGGAGATATTTCTGTTCTGGTCCAGTCTGTTTGGAGTTCTGTAGGCTTCTTGTACGTTCATCAGCATCTCTCTCTTTAGGTTAGGGAAGTTTTCCTCCATAATTTTGTTGAAGATATTTACTGGCCCTTTAAGTTGCAAATCTTTACTCTCATCTATACCTATAATCCTTAGGTTTGGTCTTCTCATTGTGTCCTGGATTTCCTGGATGTTTTGGGTTACACGTTTTTTTGCATTTTGCATTTTCTTTGACTGTTTAGTTGATGCTTTCTATGGAATCTTCAGCACCTGAGATTCTTTCTTCCATCTCTTGTATTCTATTGTTGATGTTTGCATCTATGACTCCTGATTTCTTCCCAAGGTTTTCTATCTCCAAAGTTGTCTCCCTTTGTGAGTTCTTAGTTGTTTCTACTTCCTTTTTTAGTTCCTGAATGGATTTGCTGAGATCCTTCACTTGTTTGTTTGTATTTTCCTGTATTTCTTTAAGGTATTTTTGCATTACCTCTTTCAGGATTTCTGCCTGTTGACCCACATTCTCCTGCATTTCTCTGAGTGATTTTTGTGTTTCCTCCTCATGGGAATCCATCTGTTGATCCATCGTCTCCTGCATTTCTTTAAGCAGTTCTCGTGTTTACTTTATAAGGTCATCTAACCCTTGATTCATTTCTTTAAGCAATTTTTGTGTTGCCTCCTTATGGGCATCCGTCTGTTGACCCATATTCTTCTGCATTTCTTTATGCAATTTTTGTGATTCCTTTGTGAGTGCTTCTACCCATCGAGTCATCTCGTTAAGCGATTTTTGTGTTGTCTCCTTGTGCGCCTCCATCTTTTGATCCATGTTCTCCTGCATTTCTATAAGCGATTTTTGTGTTTCCTTTGTAAGGGCTTCTAACCGTTGATTCATGGTCTCCTGTAATTCTTTATTAGATTTATTTGTGTCCTTCTTGTGATCCTCTAATAGCATCATGAGAAGTGATTTTAAATCCAGATCTTGTCTTTTGGGTGTGGTGGGGTATCCAGGACTTGCTGCTGTTGGATAGTTGGGTTCGGATGGTGCCATATTACTTTGATTTCTGTTAGTAACATTCCTACGGTTGCCTTTTGCCATCTGGTTACCTCTGATGTTAGTTGGTCCTGCTGTCACTGGCTGTTGGTTGGACCTCCTGTGAGCCTGCAAAGCTATTTCTGCCCCCCCCTGGTTTACCAGGATTCCCCTGGCACCGATTTCTGGGGCCTGTCCTGCTCCTGAGTGACTTTGGAGCCCTGATGTGCCTTGCCCCAAGTGATGTTATATTGGGGAGTCCTTGCACATCCAAAGTCTCAGCGTAGTGGATTCCTGGAGCAGAGGTCGCCGAAGGGAGGCTGGTAGGCTCCTGCCCTGTGCAGGGGTGTGTGATCTCTCCTAGAGTGGGGGGGGGAGGGTGCGTCCCTCTGCCAGGCAGAAGTCCCACAGCAGAGCTAGCACGCTGGTTACTGCAGATCTGCCCAGCTCTTGGGAGCCACCTACACACAATCTGCCCGAGACCCAAGCGATATTATGCCTGTCTGTCTCAGAGCCTGGCAGTCCTAACTTCCCGGCCACTGGAGCAAAGTTGGTGGAGTGCACTCTGCACTCTCTCCGTGGCACTGCTCACCCTGCAGAGGCGATGGCCTGCAGATCTGGCACCCAGACGACCACAGTGCTGTCCAATTCTTGGGCGCAGGCAGAAGCCCCAATAGGCCGTGTCCCAAGTGATGTTATATTGGGGAGAGCCTGGGTACCTGTCTCTTCAATGCAGTCTACCAGAACAGAGGTTGCGGAAGGGAAGCTGGTAGGCTCCCGCCCATTACGGGGTCCCTCTCGTATTCTTAGTCTCTTATGTATTTTGTAAATGTGAGAAATCATATATCAAGTTATCTATGCAATGCAGCCATTTTTACCTTTAGGAATTTGAGGATGATTGACAGCTGTATGCTATGTATGCCTAGATATGAAAATCAGAAACCGTTCTGTGTTTAATGCTAAAATATCCTCATTATCCCCATTTAAATATGATGACTTAGATTTTTAACATCTTCAAACTTTACTGCATATATTAGCAGGAAGACTGTTCTGGAATACATGTTTAATTCAACAGACTCTTTGTTGTAGTTTCAGAATTAGGTCATTATTACAAAGCTAGTTATCCTACTACAATAACGTTTCCCAGACTAAAACAAAAAACAAACAACAACAAAAACAGCAAAAAAGGAATAAGAAATCTTCACTATGGCTGTATACATTTTTTAAAAAAATTAATTTGTGACAAATTTGCATATATGATTGTTTCTATATTACATCATCTTACCATAATAAAGTGGAGAACAGTCTTTCAGTTAATGTAAGTTTAGATAGCTGATATGAAATCACGTTCAGTGTATTCTATCAATTGAAATGATAACTAATTTTGCTATTGTGACCTGACATTATAATTTCCTTGCCATATCATTGGCACTAGTATTATTAATCAATTACAATAAACAGTTATAGAGGTGTACTGAACATAAGTAGAAGCTGGGGCCATGAATGTGGATTGTCAAAATTGCCATAGATGTTGCAACCGTCAATAGACAATAGCAAAGAACATTTTTTTCCACTGCCCAGTGATACTCTGCCTTTTAAGACTTGGGACTTAGGGTATTGAACATTTCTTTAGGTGCTTCTCAGCCATTCAATATTTTTCAGGTGAGAACTCTTGTTTAGCTCTGTACCCCACTGTTTAATAGGGTTATTTGGCTCTCTGGAGTCTAACTTCTTGAGTTCTTTGTATATATTGGATATTAGCCCTCTGTCGAATATCCGGTTGGTAAAGATCTTTTCCCAGTTTGTTGGCTGCTGCTTTGTCCTTTTGACAGTGTCCTTTGCAACATCCTTAGTCATTAGGGAAATGCAAATCAAGACAACCCTGAGATTTCACCTCACACCAGTCAGATAGCTAAAATCAAAAACACAGAAGACAGCAGTTGTTGGCATGGATGTTGAGAAAGAGGAACAATCCTCCACTGCTGGTGGGATTGAAAGTTGGTACAACCACTCTGGAAAGCAGTCTGGCAGTTCCTCAGAAAACTGGGCATGACACTCCTGGAGGATCCAGCTATACCACTCCTGGGCATATACCCAGAGGCTTCCCCTGAATGCAATAAGGACACATGCTCCACTATGTTCATAGCAGCCTTATTTATAATAGCCAGAAGCTGGAAAGAACCCAGATGTCCCTCAATGGAGGAATGGATTCAAAAGATGTGGTATATCTACACAATGGAATACTACTCTGCAATTAAAAACAATGAATTCACGAAATTCCTAGGCAATGGTCAGAACTGGAAAATATCATCCTTACTGAGGTAACTCAATCACAAAAGAACACACATGGTATGCAGTCACTGATAAGGGGATATTAACCCAGAAACTTGGAATAGCCAAGACATAATTTGCATATCAATAGATTTCCAAGAAGATGGAAGGAGAGACCCTTGGTCCTGGAAAGACTGGATATACGTGAATACCAGGACAGAGAAGCAAGATGGGGTTGAATGGGGAACAGGGGGAGGGAAGGGGTCTTATGGGACTTTCAGGGAGGGAGGAACTGGGAAAGGGGAAATCATTCGGAATGTAAATAGAAAAAAAATAGATACCCTGCCTTCTTGTTGAGCCTCCCCATTTGAAAACAACCATTTTTCTCAGTATACTTGATTCTATAATTGTTGCAGTTTTATGCTTTCTGTTGGTCATTTCATTGTGGAAAATGTGTTCTAATTGTAAAGCCAATCATACATGCTCTATCAATAAAATGAATATGAAAATATGTCAAAAAAAAGACTTGGGGCTTAAAGAGATACACAAATTGTTGGAAGAATAAAATTCTCTAGCAATCATAATGGTGATAAAACTGTGTATATGTTATTAAAACTAAAGTAAACATTCAAGGGTGAATGCACACAGGTTTTAGGAAAAAAATCAGTTGAACCTGGTCAGGAGAATAATCTAGAATCCTTTTAATGACACAGACTCAGAAAAGGGGAATAGGTCTGTGTTTAAAATGTCTAAAGATAAGGAGAAGCCAAACACATAAAGTGTATGGAAGCAAAATACTGTAAGTGCGTTTGTCATGGAGGAATGACTGTACTGTCCTCTTCTATACAGTTGGTGTTGAAGATGATAAGAATATTTAATTTCTAATTTATTTGTGATATATTACAACAGAATAATATAAGTCTAATATGAAGCTGGTTTGTATTTATCAAATAATAAATAGCCTTTTGTTCACACATCTTTACTTGTCATTTTTCCAATTAGAGGCCTGTGCTTTCTGCTACACTATCATTACTCAATCTTAATGGGTCTCCTCTCAGATATCCTGTTGATGCCCTGTGTCATGGAGAACATGCAGTGTTGGGTCTCTAGGACTAGGCCCTTTCAAATGCTCCAACCTTCATAGATAAGGTAGACATTGGATCTGGGCCTGGGTAGTAGTTGAGGTGGTCAGCCTACTAGCTTTCCCATACCCACACCTCCAGAGTGATCCCTCCAGGACTGCTTGTGTTACCTCACCCAACACAGCAGTCAACAAGGGGCAATGCCAGCTCTCCTGCTTTCATACCCTCAGGGCTGGCCCACCTGAACCTGCTACACCAAATCCAACTCTACTGTGCTGCCCAGTCAAGGTGCAGGGCCTGGTCTCCAATGTGCCGTGGACAGTGAGGGGCTTGGCCAACTCTCCCACTCTTATACCTTCAGGACAGGCATACCCATGACTTTGCCATCAGGGCCAGCTCTACTGTGCTGTTAGGAGAGGCACAAGGCCCAACCCCCAGACTGTCCAGCTGTTGAAGGACAAGTTCAGCTCTTCAGCTCTCATGCCTCATAACAAGGGTACAGAGCATGGAGGGAGTAGAACAGCTTTCCTGCTTGCAACGGGTTGTGAGGGGCAAGAGGGATGAGGGAATGAGATAAATATTTTTATCTTAAAGTTTATCAAAGTTTCTTTCCAATTGTTTCAATAGTCAAAATCCTTACTGTGTTGGAATTTTTAATACTGGGCAGTATGCAATTGTTACCTTTGTTTCTCCTTAGAATCTCTTTCTCCTGGTGATCTTCGATATTTGTTGAATATTTTGAATTTCATTGCGATTTGGATCAATTTTTTGTTTTAAGTATACATCAGAAATATTTCACACACTCCAATATCTTCATGAAATATTTCCAACTTCTTTGTTACTAATCTATCCCAGTGTCTAAATAATACATTTACTGAAATATTATCTCTCAAGATGGTTTTGTATATTTTACATAGGTTTTATTGTTGTTGGTTACCATGGTCATATAGATGACAAGATGCTAAATCAACTTTTCTATTTTTGTTAAAATTTGCTTTTTACATTAAGTTCAAATCAATTTTTTTTGATAAAGTTAAATTGGCTATTGTAAAGGGACTTTGTAACTTTTCAAATATGAATAGCTTTATGTGGAATTATTGAGCCATCAAAAATGTGCATTTAAGAGATGAGATATATTCAAATCTTTCTTATGGAGTAGTTGAAATGGGAAAGCGGGAAATAGATGTGATTATATTTGATTGGTATGGATGAATATGATATTGAAAATAAAAATAAAATTAAAATAACAATAAACAATGCTCTGTAGATGTCTGTTAGATACGTTTATTTATGGTGTCATTGCATCTGTCTTATTTTGCTAGTGAACAGTCTGTTTGTGACAGTGAAGTATGGAAATTACCCACACTCACACTGTGGGTTAATCTGTGATTTTACATCTATTGATACTTCATATGACACAATACTAGTCACAAAACCTTAGATCTACAATGTACTCTGCGTGCAAAATGGTGTATTTTGGGCAATGGTGTTACAGAACTTGTGGGATTGGCCAACCAATGACTGATTTAACTACAGGTCCACACTATGAGAAATGAGAGGGATACAATGTTCAACACTGCCTGGATGGCCCTGAACCAAAGGCTGGGTGGTCCACTGTCAACACCAGAGAGACAAAAAGAAAAAAAAAGTCAATGAAATGATTCCTAGTGATACTCTGTCATACTCATAGAAAGATGCCTAACCCAATTGTCCTCAGAGAAGCTTTATCCGAAGACTGATGGCAGCAGATTCAGAGACCCACCACCAAACATTAGGTGCAAGAAATCTTAAAAACACAGCCTCCAGAATCAAGGAAGCAGAGTTTACAGTGCCTTGTAGAGTCTGAAGCAGTAATCATGGAGTCTAAACGGATCTGAGATAGGTATTCTATTTACATGCTATGGTAGTTTAGCTTATGGAATTCTATTAGCCGGAGATCGTGTTCACGCATGAGGGAGGGAGGAAGAAAGGGACGAAACAGAGACATATTTGACTCTTTTGCATGTTCCTGGGATCCTGTAGAGAGAGAGGAGAGGTATGTGACTCTTGTGTGTTCCTGGGATCATTTTCCTCCTGCTGGGCTGCATGCTCAGCTTTGGTATGAGAGTTTGTCTTAGACTGATTGCATCTTGTTATGTCAAGTTTGGTTCTTATCTCTGAGAGTCCTCCTTTTTCATGTTGTGTGTGGAAAAAGCAATATACAACTCATGGTTGTTGAGATAGGGAGAATTGGGTTCATCCAAAGAAACGACTGATAGGTTACTCAATTTCAAATGGTCAGCCCTAAATATATGTACATATGAGCAACATTAAATACATAGAGTTGGGTATATATACATATATATGCAAATGTAATAAACAATAATAATTAAAGAAGAGGTCAGAGATTAAACAGGGAGTGAAGTAGGCACTGCAAAATTTCAGGACTGGTAAGAAATTATGAAAATACAGTACTCATGAATAAAATTCTAAAAATATAAACTTGGAAATACAAAGTAAAGTCTAGTAGAATGCACCATGCTAGGTGTAGAGTAGTGAAATCATGAAATGTCTGATGGTGAAAGGCACTGGGAAAATATTATGTTAAACAAAGTAATTCAGATTCAGAAAAACAAAACCCTCCCCGTAGATGTGTGAAAACATATCTGCGATGAAATGGCACCATGAAAAGGGAACAAGAGGGTTTGTAGGGTAAAATAGGGTAATAGTGATGTGCAAACTGAGGTAATGTAATGATAATGAGTGAGAAAGTACCAGGAGTTTCAGTGAAGGAAACATCAAAATGAAACATATGCCTGTGTATGATGATTGTGTTCCTAAATACAGTATTTAAAAATGAAAGAAAATAATTAAACTGCTGAAATTGTAAATAAATAAAAACCAATTGGCATAAAAATGTTGCCTTATCTCCTAATATGTTTTTTTTAGTAAGTGATCATCAATAGATTTGCCATTTAAAAACACAAAAGGGACATGCTACAAAGGCTTTCAGCTTGGCATTTAAATGAAAACATTAAGACTCTGTTCATCTTTATAAAATCACATTTGATTGTTCTTTGTTTTCTGCCAAAACGCTGTGCATTTTCCTGCCTTTTCCCAGTTTTCTGTTTAATTTTTGGAAGTGATTCTGCTTATTGTCTACCATTTCCTGCCTTCTGTCATGGTTAGTTTAAGCATGCCTTCTTTGATCTGAGAAAATAAAAATTACAATTAGAGATTTATATAATAGAGTTCCTTTTTGGTTAGTCTCAAAACTCTCATACTAATTGCCAACTTAATCTGCCACAATTAACTTTTTAGCAATTTTTAATAGCTGGGAATATGAATATTTTCTGGTATTATATATAACATGAGAAGGTTTTAGTGTATTCTTTGAAGTTTTTTAGAAGCATTATATTGTGTGTATGCTTAAGAAAGACCACTTGGGATTCAAAAACATGACAGAGAGGTCAACCCTGAAGAAGGGATCTCCTTATCTCAGTGGCAATTAATTGCTTATGATTCTTTATCTAGGGGTAGGATTTCCTGTGATTTTTCTCATCTACCTTGTCATTTCTGCTTGTCTTGGTCATTTTGTTGCAATTCTTTAGATGATTGTGTTGTTTAGACTAGTAGCTGCAGCTTTCCTGTACACACACACACACACACATATGTGTGTGTGTCTCTGTGTGCGTGTGTCTGTGTGTGTGTGTATATTACAGGGAAACACACACACACACACACACACACACACACATATATATATATATAATTTAAATTCACATAAGTTATTGTCTAAATAAAGAACAGTACTGCTAATTTTCTTGGGAAAAAAGGTTAATAAAATGTCAAATACCTTTAATTTGTGGTTTTGATTTTATCTATCTATCTATCTATCTATCTATCTATCTATCTATCTATCTATCTATCTATCTATCTATCTATCATCTATTTTAAACAACAAATTATATTCTTCTCCCTGATCACCCTCCAACTGTTCCACATCTCATCCACATCTCATACCTCTCCAGCCCTTTGTCTCTAAGACAATGTCCCCACTCCCCATCTCTCACCTCAACAGACCTCTAAACTCCCTGGGCCTCCAGTCTCTTGAAGGTTAGGTGCATCTTCTCTGACAAAACCCAATCCTGGCAATCCTCTGCTGTATATGTGTTGGGGACCTCCTATCAGCTGGTGTATGCTTCCTGGTTGGTGTTCCAGTGTCTGAGAGATCTCAGGGGTCCAGGTTAATTGAGACTGCTGGTCCTCCTACAGGGTTGCCTTCCTCATCAGCTTCTTCCAGCTTTCCCCTAATTCAGTCACAGGGGTCAGCCACTTCTGTACATTGGTTGGGTGCAAATATCTGCATCTGACTCTTTCAGCTGCTTGTTGTGTCTTTTCGAATGCAGTCATGCCAAAGTCCCTTTTTGTGAGCACTCCATAGCCTCAGAAATAAGGTCAGGCCTTGGGGCCTCCCTTTGAGCTAGAGCGCACTTTGGGCCTATCCCTGGACCTTTTTTTCCTTAGGCTCCTCTCCATTTCCATCTCTGCATTTCTTTCAGACAGAAACAATTATGGGTCAGAGTTTTGACTGTGGGATGGCAAACTGCTCCCTCAATTGAAGTCTTGTTTTTCTGCTAAAGGTGGGCTCTACAAGTTCCCTCTCCCTAATGCAGAGCATTTCATCTAAGGTCCTTCCTTTTGATTCCTGAGAGTCTTCCACCTCCCAGGTTTCTGGTACGATCTGGAGGGTCAACTCAACCTCCTACCTCCTGAGGGTTGCCTGTTTGCATTCTTTCTGCTGGACCTCAGGACTTCAGTCATTTTGCCCAACCCAATACCATATTATGTTCTCCTCTCCCCCCCGCCCCCATCTCCTTTCCCTCCCGGGTCCCTTCCTCCACCCTTGTGGATGATTTTTTCTCCCTTGAAAGTTGGACTGAGGAATGCTAGTCTGGTTCCTTCAGCTTGTTGTCCTTTTTGAACTCTATGGACTGTATCTTGGGTATTCTGTACTTTTTATTGGCTAATATCCACTTATTAGTGAATACATATCATGCATGCTCTTATGGGTCTCAGTTACCTCACTCAGGATGATATTTTCTAGTTTCATTCATTTGCCTGCAAACCTCAGGGTATCCTCATTAGTAATAGCTGAGTAGTATTCCATTGTGCAAATGAACCACATTTTCTGCATCCGTTCTTTTGTTTGGGGCATCTGGTTTGTTTCCAGCTTCTGACTATCACAAAGCTGCTATGATAATAATGGAACATGTGCTCCTGTGGCATGTTGAGGCATCTTGTGTATATTCCCAAGAGTGGTTTGCTGGGTCTTCAGATAAATCTTTTTCCAGTTTACTGAGGAACCTCCTGATTGATTTACAGAGTGGATGTACTTATTTATCATCCTACCAGCAATGGAGAAGTGTTCCTCTTTCTCCACATCCTCACCAACATGTGCTGTTGTCTAAGGTTTTGATCTTAACCATTCTGCTTGGTGTAAATTAGGACCTCAGGGTAATTTTGATTTGGATTTCTCTGATCATGAAGGACTTTGAACATTTCTTTAGTTGTATCTCAACCATTCAAGATTCCTCTGTTGTGAATTCTGTTTAGTTCTATAACCCAGGTTTTGATTGGGTTGCTTGGTTATTTGGTGGGCTTCTTCAGTTCTTTATATATTTTGGATATTAACCCTCTATCAGATGTGGGGTTAGTGAAGATTTTTTTTCCAATCTGTAGGTTGCCAATTGTCTTATTGGATATGTTCTTTGCCTTACAGAAGCTTTTCAGTTCCATGAGGTCCCATTTATCAATTCTTGATCTTAGAGCATGCACCATTGGAATTCTGTATAGAAAATATTCCTCTGTGCCAATGAGTTCAAGGCATTTTCCCTCTATCTCTTCTATTAAGTTCAATATTTCTGGATTTATGCTGAGCTCCTTGATTAACTTGGACTTGAATTTTGTGCAAGGTGACAAATATGGGTCTATTTTATCTTTCTTCATATGGACAGCAAGTTAGAACAGCACCATTTATTGAAGATGCTTCCTTTTATCCAATGTATATGTATGGCTTCTTTGTCAAAGATCAAGTATCTGTAAGTGTAGGGTTTTATTTCTGGATCTTAAATTCTATTCCACTGGTAAGATGTCTGTCTCTGTATGAATAGCATGCAGTTTTTATCACTATTGTTCTATAGTAAAGTTTGAAGTCAGGGATGGTGATTCTATCAGCTTTCTTTTATTGTTAAATATTGTTCTTGCTATTCTGTTTTTTTTTTTTTGTTGTTGTTGTTTTTTTTGCCTTTCCTGATGAATGTGATAGTTGCTCTTTCCATGTCTTTGATGAATTGTTTTGAGATTTTGACGGAGGTTGCACTGAATCTGTTAATTGCCTATGGTAGGAAGACTATTTTTACTATGTTTTTTTTTCTGCTCTACATTTTTTCATCTTTCTTCTTTATTTTTTTAATTAAGTAAGTAATTTTTTTACACTTCATATTTTATTTGCCCCACCCCAATCTACCCTCTGAGTATTCAACATACCATACCTCCTCCCTAAACTCTGTCTCCACATGGATGTCCCCACCCCTCCAGCTCCCCTGACCTCTAATCACCCTGGAGCCTCCAGTCTCTTGAGGGTTAGGTGCATCATCTCTGAATGAACACAGACCTGGTAATCCTCTACTCTATGTATGTTGGGGGCCTCATATCAGCTGGTATATGCTGACTGTTTAGTAATCCAGTGTTTGAGAGATCTCATGGGTCCAGATTAATGGAGACTGCTAGTCCACCTACAGGATTGCCCTTCTCACCATCTTTCAGCCTTTCCTAATTCAACCAGAGGGGTCAGCTGGCTTTGTCCTTTGGTTAGGTGCAAATATCTGCATCTGACTCTTTCAGGTGCTTGATGGGTCTTCCAGAGGGAGGTCATGCTATGTCCCTTTTTGTGAGCACTCCATTGCCAATCCATGAGCATGGGAGATCTCTATATTTTTTGAGATCTTTTTCAATTTCTTTCTTGAGAGACTTGAAGTTATTGTTGTACGGATCTTCCACTTGTTTGGTTAAAGTTACCCCAAGATATTTTATATTATTTGTGTCTATTGTGAAGGGAGTTGTTTCCCTAATTTCTTCCTTACCCTGTTTATCATGTGTATAAAAGAAGGATATTAATTTATTTGAGTTAATTTTGTATCTAGCCATGTTGCTGAAGTTGTCTCTCAGCTGGAAATGTTCTCTTGCAGAATTTTGAGGGATGCTTGTGTATACTGACATATCATCTGAAAATAGTGATACCATTATTTCTTCTTTGCCAGTTTGTATTCTCTTGATCACCTTTTGTTGTCTTATTGTTTTAGTTAGCACATCAAGTACTATATTGAATAGACATTGGGAGAGTGGACATCCTTGTCCCCAATTTTAGTTGGATTGCTTCAAGTATCTCTCCATTTAATTTGATAATGGCTGTTGGAGTGCTGAATATTGCTTTTATTATGTTTAGATATGGGCTTGAATTCCTGATCTCTCCCATACTTGTAACATGAAGGGATGTAGTATTTTGTCAAATGCTTTTTCTGCATCTAATGTTATAATCATGTGATTTTTTTCTTTGAGTTTGTTTAATAGTGGATTACGTTAATGGATTTTCATATCTTGAACCAACCTTGCATTCCTGGGATGAAGCTTACTTGATCATAGTGACTGATGGTTTTGATATGTTCTTGGATTTGGTTTGCAAGAATTTCATTGAGTAATTTTGCATTGATATTCATAAGTGAGATTGGTCTGAAGTTCTCTTTTGTTTGGGTCCTCATGTGGTTTAGTTATGAGAGTAAATGTAGTTCCATAGAAAGAATTAGGTAGTGTTCCTTCTGTTCTATTTTATGGAATAGTTTGAGGAATATTGGTATCAGGTCTTCTCTGAAGGTCTGGTAGAATTCTGTACTAAAGCCATCTGGCCCTGGGCTTTTATTGGTTGAGGTCTGTTGTTGATGATTTTATTGTTTTCTTTTTTCTTTTATTAGATATTTTCTTTACTTACATTTATAATATAATCCCATTTCCTTGTTTCCCCTTCAAAATACCTCTATCCCATCCCTGCTGTCTCTGCTCACCAACAAACCCACTCCCACCTCTCTATCCTGGCATTCCCCTACACAGGGGCATAGGACTTTCACAAGACCAAGGACCTCTCCTCTCATTGATGACCAACAAGGCCATCCTCTAGACTTCTATTTCCTTATGGGATATGGGCCTATTTATATACTTTACCTGCTCCTGATTTAACTTTGCTATATGATACCTGTCTAGAAAACGATCCATTTCATCTAGATTTTCCAGTTTAGTTGAGTATAGGCTTTGTTAGAAGGATATGTTGATTTTCTTTTTATTGAATTTTCTGTGTTTCTGTTGCTATATCTCCCTTTTCATTTCTGATTTTGTTAATTTGGATACTGCTTCTACGCCCTTTAGTTAATTTGGCTAGGGGTTTATCTATCTTGTTGTTTCTCTCAAAGAACTACCTTTTGGTTTTGTTCATTCTTTGTATTGTTTTCTTTGTTTTTATTTGGTTGGTTTCAGCCCTGAATTTGACTATTTCCTGCCTTCTACTCCTCTTGGGTTTGTTTGTTTCTTTTTGTTCTAGAGCTCTCAGGTGTGCTGTTAAGTTGCTAATGTAACTTCTCTCCAGATTCTTTACCAGGGGACTTTGTGCTATGAATTTTACTCTTAGCACTCCATTCATTGTGTCCCATAAGTTTGCGTATGATGTGTCAACATTTTCATTAAATTAAGGAAGTCTTTAATTCCTTTCTTTATTTCTTCCTTGACCAAGTTATCATTGAGTAGAGAGTTGTTCAGTTTCCTCTTATATGTGGACTTTCTGTTGGTTTTTGATGTTATTGAAGACCTTAGGTCATGGTGATCTGATAGGATGCATGGAATTATTTTAATCTTCTTGTATCAGTTGAGGGATGTTTTATGACCAATTATATCGTCAGTTTTGGAGAAGGTCCCATGAGGTGCTGAGAAGAAGGTATATTCTTTTGTGTTAGTGTAAAATGTCATGCGGATATCTGTTAAAGTCATTTGGTGCATAACCTCTATTAGTTTCACTGTGTCTCTGTTTAGTTTCTATTACAATGACCTATGAGAGTGGGGTGTTGAAGTCTCCCACTATTATTGTGTGGGGTTCAGTATGTGTTTTGAGCTTTAGTAAAGTTCTCCATAATGCCTCACAAAACTATGTGACAATGTAGCTGATCTTTGCTAAATTTTGGGTTTTCCTTTGCCCACTGTTTATCCCTCCACCTCCTGTTTCACCCCCTAACATTTGATAGGAGAGAAACATTGATAGTGGAGAGAGAAGAATTAAGAATATCCTTGACTATAATTTCTTTCTTTTTCTTCTTCTTGGACCATAGCTAATAACAAACTGCAACAAATCTCTGTAAATGATCAACAACTACAGATCCCATTTCTTAGGGCCCTAGCATTTATGTACCTTCTGAAAAGTTCCCAGAATTTCAAATGTCACACATTCACAAACATTATCTGCTGATCCAATTCCAGTGGTATACTTGTGATCTCTGTTTGGAGATCCTGGGAGTTTTTCTCTTCTCCCTTCCATTGTTGATATCCTGGCCTCACAAATTCTCATTTTCTTTACTTTAATGTGCTTCTTGGCCGATCTTGGAGCTTTGTTTCTGTTCAAGTATCAAACTTTTCTTAAATCTATAAGCTCTGAAATTTATACTATTTATTTTTCAACTCTATTTTTCCCATATATTTTATTATAAAATATAGAGGATTCTAGTCCCATCGACACTGATATTGTAATAACAAACTCTTTAACCTACATTTATGTCAGTATAATCCAAATACAAAATATCTTCCATAAGCTCATTTACAAATAAACTTTGATCCAGCTGGTAGTGCTGTTGTCGAAGCTTATTAAACCTTGTGGGTTACAGAGAAGTGGGATGTCAGGCATGCCTTTGAGGATTTACATAGCCCTGTTGCCCAGCTTCTTGTCACATGCTCTGCTTCTAGATCAGTCAAGATATGAACAGAAATGTAAATAAAGAATATATCTAATAAAAAAAGGTATGAATAATTTATATTTTGATTTTACTGAGGACAGCAATGTCATACATATCCTGAATTTGGATTACTACAGTAAAGACAGATACTTTAGTTAGAAAAGAGAACTTAGGGAACAAGACAGAATATATTGTATCTAGTTACTTCATAAACTTAATAGAAGATAAGGGGCAAGTTCTTTGTCTCCTGAGTCACTCACTATATTTCTTCTATGCTAGAAAATCTTTGGTGGTTTATATTTATTCTCCTATATATGCTTAGGTTATATAATTTATTTTGTTCTTTCTCAGGTTTAAATATTTTACAAATATATATATATATATATATATAATATTTATAAATGTGTTTAAGTAAACATTGTGTGTTGTCATAACTTTATATAAGGGTTGAGAACAAAGTATTAGTAATATGTAATCTTGGAAATTTGTAATAACAAGGTTAATCAGGAATCATATTTGCTTATTGCAAACAAATTAACCACAATTTTCTCCAGTCAATCTGTAAATCTAAGTACATTAAAACTAAACCCACCTAACTATGTGCAACAAATGTTTACATAAAATCAACATACATATAACTTTCCAAAGAACATAACAATAAATAGAAAGAAAAAATAATGTTGATGGTGATCTTTTATATTGCTGTTTCTTTGCCTTTATATAATATTTGTAAACACAGAAAAAATGATTATTTCATTTTATGTCAATAGAATAGTAAATAAAATAATATATGTCAGAAAATAATTTTGGACACTGAAATTTGATTTAAATTAGGGAGTATAGGGCATATAAGATTCAGCAGTAAAAGCAAAACAAATAGGATTTATGACTGAGTTTTCTCTCTATAAAAATAGATTGGTGTATTCCAAGTGCACAGAATATTTTTCATATAAATGATACTGGTATAAATAAGTAATAGTTTTCTATATAACTTATGCACTGTATTGTAAATAGCCTGTATTTATAGTGATTATGTATCAAGAGAAATGGAACAGTACATGCATACTGGGTAATGTGAGCAATTTATTAGTTTGGGCATGAATTCAATTTATCTGTCATATTGGCTTACTAGAGTATTCTCAGTTTGTGCAAAGACTTTATTATTTTCGAAGAGAAGCAGTATAGCTATAGTCTTCAATATTTAAGGGTAGAATTAAAACCTTCTCTTCTGGTGATTTGTATGCAGAGTAGAAACACAAAACTTCCCTACGACAAGTACCTTTATTTTTTTAACCATTAAAGTCCAAGAAACAATCAAATAGAAAATAAATTAATATGAGTTTTCCTGTTAAATATTTTAATAGACTTGTGTTAGTAGGATCACTTTTGTGCTTATCAATATGTAGTTGCTTCAAAAGGGTATGATTTTTTTTCTTTACTTTTTCTAGTATTTTCAGGTCTATTCAATGTTATTTTAAAAGTTACTTTAAAATATATTCTTTGTAAAACAGGCAGTATAAAAAGGTAACACACAAGTATTTAAATTCCATACTTATTAAATGAAAGTAACACTTTGAGGAATGCTAATTTTTCTATTTCAATAGATCATATGAAACTGATCAAAAATAATTTAAAATATAATTATACATATTATCATTTAATTAATGTTCTGAAAATTATTTATAAAGAAAATTTTGCTAAAATAATCTCTTAAAGTCTATTAATAGTGTGTAAGAGAATTGAATAATGAGAAAAATATATTCAGCATGATTAAAAATAAGCTTTCAATTTAATTATAGATATTAATTGGAGATAATAAACCTGCATCTGCATTTCAAATATTATCTAATAACTTTACTTCTGGTTTCTCTGAATAGCTCTGAACAAAATAAACCTCCTGAAGTATAACATTACAAATATAGTGAGAGAGGGCATATTTGAAACAACAAAAGAGGGAAAATACAGAAAGAAACCTGAAGAAGTTAACTTTTAGGAAACAAAGCACAGGGAATGAATATGTTTCTCATTTATTACTTTGAATTTAGTCTAAAAGCAGAGACAACAGGGAATTAAAACAACCCACCAATCTAGAGTATGAATACCTAAAGAAAAGAGTTTGGTGTAACTGAAATAATAGGAAGATAAAGGTAAAATCTCAAGAAGGTGAAAGACAGAATGAAATATCAGCAAGACTTAGCAATTTCTCAGTTATCTGGCATGAACTGTAGCTCTTGGACACAGATGAGGGGGAATGGCACTGCTTGGCCCAGATCAAGTGAACAATAACGTGATCTGCTTCCAATTCGAAGGAAAGTAAGTTTTACAGTTGGGTTTGGGCCTGTAATATCCTATTTTTTGTACTTTTCAAAATATATGCTATAGATTTTAACCTATAAAATCCAATATTCTTGGGAAAACCATTACAAAAACATATATTCTATGAGTGTCACTCTCAATTCCCAAGTTCATATATGAAGTAATTCAAAATACTAAAAATCCTTCAGGAAAGCACAATCTATTCTCAGGTAAAACATATTAGAGACAAGTCATCCATCACCTAGTGTTACACTCATAAGTGTTATTTAAAGCCCAGTGGTCATTCCCATTAAGGTATATACTTAAAATAAATGAAACCCTTGAAAAATCTAAGCAGAATAAAATAATTGAAAATACTGGGTCTAAAACTTAATGTTTGAACTATCAATTCAAAGATCACACATGGTATGAAGTCACTGATAAGGGGATATTGACCCAGAATCTCAGAATACCCTAGACACAATCAGCATATCAATAGATTTCTAAAAAGATGGAAGGAGAGACCCCTGGTCCTGGAAAGACTGGATGTAGGGGAACGCCAGGACAGAGTAATGAGAGGGGGTTGAACGGAGAAAAGAGGGAGGGAAGGGGGCTTATGGGACTTTCGGGGAGGGAGGAAACGGGAAAGGGGAAGTGATTTGGAATGTAAATTAAAAAAATAAAATTAAATTAAATTAAAAAAAAAAAAAAAGAAATCGTAAATCCCAGACACAGAAAACTATAGAAAGTGAACATTTCTATTTAAGAAATGGAAAATATGTCTGTATATTTAATGTTTAACAATAAAATTATCTTAAGTTTCTTGTAGGATGACTTAAAAAAAAAAGATTTGTTATGTTTACATGTCCCAATCCTCTAAGCAAGGTCACTTCATATGGCTAAAAGTCATTTTAATTCAATTCTGTGAACTTATTTTCTAATATTGAATTGTAGATTGAGATTCTTTTCTAGACTATGGATTTGTTTATCAGTTATCCTCATTCATAATGTTACCTTAGTGATAACACAATAAATGTTTTTAATGTTTAAATGCCAAATAAAAATATTACTAAAATCAGATTAGAGAACATCCTTGACATGAAGAACTAGGTAGAAAACAGGATGGTTGCATAAAATGGTAGATTGATCTCAGTACTGAAAAGAAATGTGCAAGGACAACAACATAAACATTAGAGTGATCCCAGGACTGATAGAGACCTAGCATCTTGTTATCATGGGGTCAAATGCCCCACAGTTGGATCTCATGGAGGCACTTCCCCAACTGAAGCTCCTTTCTCTGTGATAACTCCAGTTTGTGACAAGTGGATATACAAAACCAGCCAATACAGTATTTGAGTCAATCTGAACTGGTCTTTGTTTACAAAGAGAGATACCCACCTAATTTCATTCTTTTTTAGATGTATTTATAGTTTTATCAGCACTGCTGTATGAAAATGATGTTTTCCATTGCATTTTTTTGGAATTCTGTAATTCTAAAATTCTATTAAATGTCTCACATTATAGGCTAGCTTTTGCACTGGTAACCATACTGTCTTTATTATTATGGGTCTATAAAATAGTTTGATGTTAATACTTTGTTGGTTTTAGTTGTCTTATTCTGCTTATGGTTGCTTAAGAAATAATAGGGTTTTGGGTTTCAAAACTAATTTTAGTATTGCCTTTTCTAGTTCTATAATCTCTTTCATTAGAATTTTGAAGGAGATTATACTGGATATACAGATTATGTAGGCTTGCAAATTTCATAGTATTAACTCTGCCAATCAAAACCATTGGTGTTTTTCCCATTCACAAGTGATTTCTTCAATTACATATGCAGTTATTAAACTTTTAATTATAGATGTCATTTTCCTCTTTGTTTAGATTTATTACTAGATTTTATTTTTTTCTTTTTACTGAGGCCTTTATGAGTTGTATATTTTTCTTGTTTCTTTCTTACTAAGGAAATTGTTTATGTATTTAAAAGCTGTTAATATTATACTGATTTTATTTCCTAGTATATTGGTCCAGAAGATTTTTGGCAGAATCCATAGGAGACATTTAAGGCTAGAACTGTACTGTCAGCCAATAAAGATATTTTCATTTTCTTTCCAATTTTGGTCATTTTATCTTTTCTCTTGTAGTTTCAGCTAAGACACCATTCACTGTCTTCAGTGAGTAGAGAGACTGCACAGTATTTTCTTGTGCCAGATTTAGAAGGAAATAGTCTCAGATTTCATTTATTATTACTATGGTACTAAAAGTTTGATTTGTATTAGGCTTTTTATTTTGAGGTTTACTTCATCTACTTCAACTTTCATCAGTAGGTTTTATCCAAAAGATGTGTCAAAGGCCTTTTCTTGCCTCTCTGGAGTTTAACTTCTTGAGTTCTTTGTATATATTGGATATTAGCCCTCTGTCGGATGTAGGGTTGGTAAAAATCATTTCCCAGTTAAACTCCAGAGAGGCATGTAACCCTATTAAAAAATGGGGTACAGAGCTAAACAAAGAGTTCTCACCTGAAGAATATCTAATGGCTGAGAAGCACCTAAAGAGATGTTCATCATCCTTAGTTACTAGGGAAATGCAAATCAAAACAACCCTGAGATTCCATCTCACACCAGTCAGAATGGCTAAGATCAAAAACACAGGAGACAGCAGCTGTTGGCAAGGATGTGGAGAAAGAGGAACGGTCCTCCACTGCTGGTGGAATTGGAATTGAAAGCTGGTACAACCACTCTGGAAAGCAGTCTGGCGGTTCCTCAGAAAACTGGGCATGACACTCCCAGAGGATCCGGCTATACCACTCCTGGGCATATACCCAGAGCCTTTATCTGCATGCAATAAGGACACATGCTCCACTATGTTCATAGCAGCCTTATTTATAATAGTCAGAAGCTGGAAAGAACCCAGATGTCCCTCAACGGAAGAACGGATTCAGAAGATGTGGTATATCTACACAATGGAATACTATTCTGCAATTAAAAACAATGAATTCCCGAAATTCCTAGGCAAATGATCAGAACTTGAAAATATCATCCTTAGTGAGGTAACCCAATCACAAAAGAACACACATGGTATGAAGTCACTGATAAGTGGATATTAACCCAGAATCTCGGAATACCCTAGACACAATTCGCATATCAATAGATTTCCAAGAAGATGGAAGGAGAGACCCCTGGTCTTGGAAAGACTGGTTGTAGGGGAATGCCAGGACAGAGAAGCGAGAGGGGTTGAATAGGGAAAAGAGGGAGGGAAGGGGTCTTATGGGACTTTCGGGGAGGGAGGAAACGGGAAAGGGGAAATGATTTTGAATGTAAACAAAAAAAAAACTTAGAAAATAAAAAAAAAGGCCTTTTCTCAATCTACTGAGGTATCTATGTTATTTGTATCTTTTATTCTATTTATTTTGTGTATTGTATTTATTGATTGCATATGTTGAAATCTTGCACTCTTGAGAAGAAACTAAGTTAATTTTCATGCATAACCTTTGTAGTGTGAGCACTTCGTTGACCTATCAGTATTCTATTGAGATTTATGTATTTCTGATCAAAAGCGCGACTAACCTGTAGTTTTCTTTATACTTGTGTTTATATTGTTATAGTATTTGAACTATGTGGGACAGTGAAAAGCAGTCTGTATTCTGGTTGAGCTAGATTTAAACCACAGAGACCCAGCAGATTATCCTACAAGGGACTGAAGGCCGTTTGTCATGTTCCCAGACACTAGTCTGACAAGAGGCCTCAGCTCTCCATAATTCTATGGCTATTATTCATGTAAGGCAATGCCCCAAGTCTCTGGTATTCTGTCTGGACTCCACCCCTAGAGTTACCTGGCAACAGCAAAGTAGCCCTGGCCCGGTATAAAAGGGGATGCTTGCTCCCTCTTTTTTCCCTTACACTCTTACTCTTGCCTCTCTCTCTTGCTCCTCCTCTCTTGACATTCCCTTCTATCCCTCTCCACTTGACCATGGCCAGCCTCTACTTTTCTATTCTCTCCTTCTTTCTGCCTTTCTTTGTCTCTACTAATCTCATGCCCACCCTGAGAAAGTGGGTTATGGTTTCACTCATCACAACTCTCAGCCAATAATAAATGCTTTAAAACCATGGACAGCCCCTTCTCATCTGGTTCCACTGTGCTGGAGCAATGGAATAGATCTTTCTTGAAAGTTCTTAGTCTAGTCTGACATAAGAGTACCCCCTGTGCTCCCAGTCACGCCTCTGCCAAGCCAAGCCACCGGCCAGAACAAGGCAAGGACACTCCTCCCCACCCTTTTCGCTATGGCCCAGGCTAGAACCAGCCCCTTGGGCTCATTCATATCATCCAACAGCTACAATCTGTTGTCCTCCGGCTCCATGTAGCCCCAGGATCCACAAGCTGGTTTCCATTGGTTCCCCAGGACCCTCAGACTGCTTCTCCCCACGCCTGGAGCGGGGGTCCTGTGGCTTCCCACAGCCCAACACCTGCCTGATGGTGGCATGGGGTGTGTGCAGTCAAACTTCCCGCATCCACCTCACCCAATGGCCTGAGCCCTGGCCAGATGCAGGTTACCATTTTAAACCACAGAACTATACTGTACTTTTTAGAGAGAAGCAGGAGTGGGTGGGTTGGTGAGCAGGAGGAGGAGGGAATGTGGTAGGGTGTTTTCAGAGGGGAAACAAGGAAAGGGGATAACATTTGAAATGTAAATAATGAAAATATCTTATAAAGATATTCATTCACACACAAAAAAGAAAAAAAATCAATAATATTCCTCTCTTTTTTGTTCTATAGACCCTCTTGAGAAGTATCAGTATTATATCTTCCTCAAAAATGTAGTGGAATTCAACATTACATCTATCCAAGATATTGATTATAAGGACAACTTTAGTTAATGCTTCAACTTTCTTGTTTCCTGCCTATTCAGGTTGTTAAATCTTATGGCTTTAATATGCTTAATAACATATCAATTTTTCCTGATTTTATAGTTCATTAGAATATGCATTGTTTCTGTTTTGGGTTTTTGTTTGGTTGGTTGTTTTACCCAAAATATTCTGTGATGTTTCTGAATTGTATTAGACTAGAAGTTCTCAACATTCCAAGTGCTGAATAACTGAAATTTTGCTAATATTATGAATTGTAGTGTAAATATCAGTGTTTTCTGATGGTCTTAGATAAACCTTGTAAAAGAGTCATTTGACCCCAAAGGTATGAAGACCCATAAGTTTAGAAACACTGTCTTAGGGGTTCTCGCAACAACTCTACTTATACCTTTAATTTTTTTAATTAGAGATTTCTTACTTTATTTGGCTAGATAGCTAGAAATTTTTCAACCACTTAATTCGTTTCAAAGAAGCAACTCTGATACTATATATTTTCCTTGTACTCTTTTATCATAATGTTGCCAAAATGTTTATCACATGCATCTTTTATATCCACTACTTTTCTTTTTATAGTTATTGTTTCTTACTATCTTCTACCTGGGCTTGATTTATTCCATTTTTATAGCTTAGATGCATCATCTGGATATTTATTTTATCTCATTTTTTAAAAAAAATGAGCATATATTCTTAGGATTATCGTGACTATATCTTTCCCACTTTCTTTACTATTATAGTCAATGTATCTGGTTTTATGTTGAGGTGCTTGATCCACTTGGACTTGAGCTTTGTGCAAGGTGACAAATATGGGTCTATTTTCATTTTTCTACATACAAACAATCAGTTAGAACAGCAACATTTATTGAAGATGCTTTCTTTTGCCCATTGTATATTTTTGGCTTCTTTGTCAAAGATCAAATGTTTGTGTGTGGTTTTATTTCCGGATCTTCAGTTCTATTCTATTGATCAAGGTGTCTGTTTCTGGGTCAATACCATGCAATTTTTATCACTATTGCCCTGTAGTTCAGTTTAAGGTCAGGGATGGCGATTTCCCAAGAAGTTCTTTTTTTTGTTAAGAATTGTTTTCAAAAGACGCAACAATCAGCTCAAAGAGTCAGATGCGATATTAATGAACAGAAGCTGGTTGAATTAGGGAAAAGCTGAAAGAAGTTGAGGAGGGGAGCGAACCTGTAGGAGGACCAGCAGTCTCAATTAACCTGGATACTGAAATCTCTCACATACTGTACCACCAATCAGGTAGCATACACCAGCTGATATGAGGCCCCCAACACAAATACATCAGAGGACTGCTAGGTCAGAGAAGATGCACCTAACCCTCAAGAGACTGTAAGCCCCAGGTATTGGGGTGGTCTGGTGGGGTGGACAGAGGGTTTGGTGGGGAATACCTTCATGGAGATAGGGGTGGTGGAGGTATGGGATGTGGAACAGTCAAAGGGTGGACTGGGAAGGGGGTAAATTCTGGAGTGTAAAGGAAAGATTAAATAAAATAAAGTAAACTAAACTAAAACTAACTCAACTAAACTAAACTAAAATAAAATAAGATAATATTATATCCAAGCTTTCTTTTTTAGTTTTCATTGGTATAGTATAACCAAATATGAGAAGGTGTGTGAAAGTTGTCCACTGTTATTGTGACCATATCTGGGGTTTGTTTCATGATATTTGAGTATACGAGATTTGTAATACTTATATCCTCATGATTAACAATTCCTTTATCAATCTATCCCTCAAATGTATTTCTATTGCACAACTGAATTTTTCATGCAGGTCACCATTAAAGACTGAAAGTCTTGTAATTAGGTCGCTGTCAAAATTTTTCCATTGGTACCATGCATAGTACCTCCCAGTATCCTGAACACTACTCAGTAGTGGTGAAGCACCAGATGGCATCAGCTAGATTTCTCCATGTTCAGTGAATTTTATAGGTGTTGTCTTCAACAAT